>JAGVSQ010002067.1:0-26197 GCA_022683975.1 Rhyacophila evoluta | reverse complement strand
ATATCTTCACACTGTGTAAATCCATATGCTCCAAGTTGGGAGCGAACATGGTATATATATATACATAAGAGTGTTAATTCATCCATATGTTTGGATCAATAGTAAAGATTTTACGCTTAGTTCGTAGGTTTAATAAATAATTGTCGATTGTGACTCGGTCCGTATGAGGAACAACTTCTTATGCTTAAAACAAATAATATCTTTAAATTGCGACTAGTGAGATCTTTTATTTTCAAGTTTGGACATTAATAGATATATTAGAATATTATTCTTCAATTCAGACCCAAATATTGATCTATATACAATTGTTCTACAGACATGTCATGAGTGTGTATCGTAGAGTGTAGATGCAGGGTACATCCTACTGGTGCATTTTCCGAAATGGGTTATTTCCCGAGTGCTTTACCATTATATATACTTATATTATACTTAGACTATTCAATAATGATTTTAAATCCACATTCACTACCTATATTATAACAGTTTACCTGCAGTCGACCGAAATGGTCCTCCACGCGGCAGAGCAGTTGACAATGTCTGCACGCTTAGATAATTTTGCAGGCCCATTGTTTTGCGAGAGTATATAAACATAAAAGAAAACGATAAACCATTCATTTCTTATCTAAATTTCACGAGAATAACTGTTTCGTCATATAAAAGTCTAGACGTAATTTAGCCACCCTTTTATAAATGCACTTTCGAGGTAATCGGCAATGTTTGATTTTACTTAAAAATGCATTTTAACTTCTCGGAAGTCGAGTCAACTTTTACGAATTTATATCACCACTTAAGAATAATGTTGCTTACCTGATTTTAAGTGCTCTACTATATGTATCCCTTGTTTTATATTTTACTTTCAGTTGCAGTCGAGAAACGAGTGAAAATAGAACTGTGTAGAATCGATCATAAAACTGGTGTTTTTTTATTGTATACTAAATTTCGCAAGGACCAATCGAAATGTCATTCATGTCAATCTTTGTTCCTGTGCTCCTCCTGATCAGTTTATATTCTCAAGTGTACGCATACGCGCAACATCCGGGTGCGTATTCATCACCCCAATACGCCAAAAAAACTATTCAATACAATCAGAATTATAACCACCCCAGAACATTTTCGGAACCGGAATATCAAAAAATCACTACGCAGGACCATGAAAAAAACATTCCCAATGCGGAGAGATCGAAACATCATGAAATCGACATCACTGATTATTCGAAGCAGGATGTTTTTCATTTTCAAAATTTCTCAAATCATGGCCTCCAGCTGGATTCCCCTCGAGGAAGTTACCAGAGCGTTGAGAACAATGATCTTGTCGATTATGCCGGAAATGAAACGCAGTCGGGGAGATCTGCCGGGTTCATGGAAACGGCGGGAAACTTCTTGAACGGAAGAGGAGGCCAAATGTTGGCTGATATTGCGAGGGAATTGATCACCAGGTCGACAGGAGCGACCAGTCAGGTTGGTGAAGAGTGTTTTTTAAAGGTAGTTTTTATATTGTTATTTCAAAAAACTTTTTCTTTATAAATCAAAGATAGTATAATTAATATTTTTATTTTACTCATATTTCCCACAGTATCTTGCCTATCTTGTAAATGTAACTAAGTCTTCAGCTTATTTTAATTACGTAAAATCTCAATATTCCACAAAATTACTGCAGTGTGAATTGATCCTTATTTATACAAAGAATTTCGCTAGTTAATCATCCATTTTACTATTTTTCTATGATTCTATAGTACTAATTTCTATTCATCGTCAACTCTGGCGGATATTTTTTAAAAATTCATTTTAAAGCGAATATAAAAACCAATTTATCTATTTTTATTTTAATACGCGATCGATCTCATCTGCAGGGTGGTATTTTTATTCGTTGGCACTGGAATTCAAGAAAGATTTTTTAAGTTTTAGTTTAGTTTTTTTTTATTCTAAAATCAGTTAATGCATATATATGTATATATATAAAGCAGGTAGATGTTCCACGGATGGAGATTTTTCAAAATACTAGTTTAGGTTAACCCTTACTATCTATGTACGCGTGATGGAATGAATCTTTGAATACTAACGACGCCTCGGTGATCGACTTAGTAAGATCACGCATTCCGACATCTGACCCTCTTATTACATATCAAATCCCACATACTGCATGTATATATTCATAATAAAAGAAGCCAACATATATATTTTATAACAATAGACAATTCAGAAGAAGCAATCTGTCATGATAAGCTTTTATGCACCACAATCAAAACGGGCTTGACTTAAAAATATATTATTGTCGTACTATACCAGAATAGCCTTTTCCTACGCGTACGCATGTAGCAAAAGCTGCGTTTTTCCTTTTTATAGTAACGTATTAGATTTATTATAATCGTACCAGCTATTTATATTCGTTTGAGGTATCCTTGTCATTATTAAATATTAATATAAGGAATTATTTTTTTTATATTAAATATGTTATTTTTATTTCAATTAGGTATTGAGTCTAAATCTCACCAACTTGGTGATTCTCGTGGTTCTTAAAGCGCTGATTCTCGCTGCAGGAATGTTCGGAGCCGGAGCGTGGCATCAAGGATACGCGAGAAGCTCAAACGGTTAGTACTGATCGCTTAACGTTGAAGTTAATCTTCTTCTTTAGATATTTTTTCCATGCCCACCGTTTAAGCATAACCCGTGGATACCGCACGGCGTCTTCGAGAATTCGTTTATTTGCTGTATTCATTATCTGCTCTGAAGATGCTGAAAGTAGACTCCTGGGAAGTGAATGTCGCTATATCTAGTAGAAAATTATTAAGTTGTCTGTGGCTCAAAATTAATAAACAATTTAGTATACATATCGATTATATTTGGACAAAACATAAATGAATAACTAATGTCTCGAAAACTAAATACGCATAATCGTTGGTTATGGGTTTAAAGAAATACCAAAGTGTGTTTACTCGCGGTAAAAATATATTGTAGAATATATTTTTCAATTTTACGGAAATAAGTTTATAATCAGTAGAAAGAAACATGCTTTATAATGAATAATGGTGACCATATGTCACGTTTTTGAGTAGTCTATTCCCCAAGTACAGCATTGGGACGCCAAAATGACTCTTTTTGAGAAAAAAAATGCTTACGACTTACACTTAATTAGAAGAGCAAAAAAACAGGATAAACTCTGAATACCTACTATTAAGTAAGATACTATATCAGACGAGCACAACAACTACACACAGTATTACCTAAAATTAGTAAATGTCCTATTTTGAGGATGAAATGAATGGCCATGTAAATAATTATGAATATCAATTATTGAGATCCAAAAAACGAATTTATATTCATTTCGTATATTTATAATAGATCGTGTGTCATTATCGGTAAGACACGTTATCCAGTATGCATCGTTTACGATAGAAAGATGAAGGCCTTCACAACGCGACAGTCTTAGAAATGTTATGTATGTCTAAAGCATAGATCCCCAAAGTGGGCAGTAACGGCTTCGGAACCATTTAGAGGGCGTCGGTTAGAAGAAATAATTAATTACATTATGCTAGGTACACTAAAGAATAACTCATTATAAATATTGGGGTGTCACTGGTGATGGGGGGGAGGTGTATAAAAATTCTGGATGAACGAACGAAAGTAGAAATCTCAGAGGATAGGACGAGATCTAAAAAAACAAAATTGGGTATTTTTTTCTTCGAAAAGGGGGAGACGGTAGGCCGAAAAAGATTGGGAATCTATATTCTAAAGCATTCTTAAAAAGAGAATTGTTGGGATATTACGAAACAAAATTGATTTGTAAGTTCGATGTGATGCGTCTTTCAATGTCAATGTATTTATTACATATAATAATTACAGTTAATTTCTGTATTAATGTATCCCTGTCTTCCAGGTGACAACAATTCAGCGTGGATTGGAGAAGAAGAGCTAGCATTATGGCAAGGATACTTGCACCGCGGAGAGACAGCATGTCTTCAGATGGCGGCTTGTGAAAATCCCTCCCTTGCAAAAAAATATTGCGGTGGCGCTGATTTACTACTGACAACCGCAAAATTATTTGAAAAGTACGGTCAAATGATTCTAATGACAATTCAAACAAACAATCTCCCTTTTCTTAGACGGACGTAGAATAATTTTCTCTGTCTAATAAAAAAAAAAAAAAATTGATATGACAGTATCATCATATTTCGGTTAGAGAAGTAAAACTTTTATGGACGAAATAATCAGCTCTAATAATAATTATGTCCTTACCATAGTTGATGAAGTCACGGTAGTAATTTTACAAGTCAAGTATCTCGAAGTTCACTTCACAGCGTATACAATCATGTGTAACACGTCTATTATAGTAGAAATCAACATATTCAAAACACCAATTATCAATTTTCGTCGTTGCTAATATACAATGATCAATTATTTTCAGGTCTGTACCATATGACCCGAAATATGAGAAGATATTGGAGGAAGTCAAAGAAGCGGCCACTTGGGGATCTGTTGGAATGAAATGCGACGCAAGATACAAATGCTCAAAGAAATAAATGTTTAAATCATTGATTTTATTGTTATAAGTATTATAAAAAAAAATATGTTAAAATAAAAAATAAGACTGGACTTTTTTTCGATTGAAATCAGTTTGTTTTAATTTAAATTACATATTATAATGTAAATACATTTATAATATAATAGTATCTTTTTTGAAAACATAAATAGTATCATATAGATAAGTTTACTTTCTTTAGAAAATTTCTTAAGAAATACCCATTGCACTCGGTTATCAATTTTGAATCGAGTTTTGCCGTATTTATCGGACGCACCTTTTGACATAGAAAAATTGACATATATTTGGGGTGCGTTTTATGGTCCGGAAGTATCATTAAAATAGAAATCATTATACTTATCGAAGCTGAATATTCAGTCTGAAATTTATTTTATCTATGTCTTGCCTATAGTTTTTTTGAAAATCGCGTGACTGCGAATTCGAGTAATTTCAATATACCCGCTGAAGCTATGCTTGCGAATAACCCCCGAGCAATAGATATATCCGACCATCCGCACAACAGACACCGAGATCAAATGGGCTGTGAGTAGGCTAAAAATGGAAGAGCTCCAGGGGGTGACGATATACATCCAGAATTCGTCAAGTATGGCCTAAGCGCAATCCTGCACCCTCTCTTTAATTTAATATCAAAGGTGTGGGAAGAAGAACGTTGTCCAAAAGACTAAGTAAACAGTGCAATGATAGAAAAGATCTTGGCACACATCATTTTGCAAAGGATAAAAGAGCCAATAATGCGTGTCCTTGGGGAAACCAGGCTGGATTTCTACCTGGGTGGTATTTTGCGGACCACATTCACAACTTTCGGTGACTTCTTCAACAAAGCCGGGAACTGAACAGCCTCCTGGCCTGCTGTTTTGTGGACTATGAAAAGCCACTTGACATTCCGCACCGCCCTTCCCTTTGGATGATACTACACGCATACGGCACTCATCCCAAGATAGTTGTCATCGTCAAATCTCTGCACAAAGGCACAGACACATAACGGCTTGGTGTCTCCACCAGAGTCAGACAAGCGTGTGTTCTTGCTCCGTTCTTATTTATCGCACTCTTTGATTTTTTTGTTTACAAAAATCAACACCACCAAAACGAGGAATGGCTCTTACCCCTAAGGCAAAATTATATTAGAAATGTTATATTGGAAAACTCCGTCGGGGCTATTCAGAAAATAATCGACAGGCTACATGAAAATTCGTTTCGCATTGGTTTAAAAATCAATTACTTCATAGTTTTAAAAACCTTTTAGTTGTAGTGCGTATTAATTGTGTGAGTTAACATTAAGAACGCTTGCTATTTCATTTGTAGATTTGATAATATTATATACCATGTCCGTAGCATATTAATCTACACAATGTGAAGATGTCCGCTACAAAAGTGTAGGTTATGGCATTTTTCAATGTGAAAACATGTATTGATAAAATATTTTTCACGAGAATTGTTTGTCAGACAAATGTTTAACCCAATCGGCATCCAGTCCAGCATTTTTAATTTTTTTTAAATCCGACAGATGAGCAAACCGTACTCGCATTCTCCGGGTTATTAGACGCGCATGCTAACCTGTACGCTACCTGAAAGCAATTTTATGGTGTACCGAAATTGTATTGAAACAAAACTTAAATTTAAATCGAAAAATATTGAATAATCCAATTATTTGGAATTTTTTAATCTTCTTACTATTGGTTGGTATATTATACTGAGAGTAGGTAAGAATTTGCTAATTAAAAATTATTTTGGCTTAATCATACCCCACACTCTTTTGTATTATGCTATTTCTTGGATGTTTATGTCAAAATATTTAATATTTAAAAAAACAGCTTGCTTAATATTCTGATATCTATAGAATACGTAATCAGTATGATTAGCACATAAAATATAGTACGAAAAAGCTTCAAATTTATCTAGTAGCCCCGCATAATTATTTCATTATTTGATTGAATTGTGCAACATTTTTTTATCAGATGATTTGGGAAACTCGTTTGCGCGTTGATGGCAATAATTTTGGTACAATGTGGATATGGCCAAGTTGTGAGAAATTAGATAGCGTTTTCAATAAGTCATTTTTAATGTTGAATTATTTTGATTTTAGTTTGTAAATATTGTCACATTGTATTTGTGTAAATAGTATTTATTAAGTTATTATTATCTTGATTTGACTTATCAATCCTTCAACAAAAACAAGATGTCCGCTCTTTTGGGATCTGATGGAAATTTAGGCTTTCAATCTATGTGTAGATAGTAGAACAATATCAAGAATACCATATTTTCGAGCTTCAACTCAGAGTATATGAGAATATTATTTGAAATTAAATTCGGCCCATACTAATTCGCAGTGATGGATAATATCACGAATAGTGACGAGGCGAAAACCGATCAAAGGGTAAAGAAAGGAGTCAGTGCAAAGAAAAAGTCGAAAAAGGCCAAAGAATCCGTCGAAAATTTAGATAAAAGCGCCGTCTTTACGGAAGAGGTTATAGAAGACTTCAAAGATAAAGTAAGCTTACATTCTAATAACGGTCTGACAAACGGTACGTCCAATGATCACAGTGATGAAGACATTAGAAAAAATGATAACCTCGACAGTTCGGAAAACTGCGAACGATTTAACGATACCGAAACAAAAAAAGATGAACTGGAAATTAGTTTAAGTAAAGTACAATTATCAAGTGAACCTGCTGAAGTAAATTGCATCGAAAAAACGGTAAATTTAGATGCGAAAGATTCAGTGGAATGTTCAGAGTGTAAAGAAATCACTTGTACGACCCCTGGAGCAATAAGTTTTGAATCGTACAGATCGGAATTGCAGATGGCTGAAATAATGAGACTCATCCAAAAAGATCTATCAGAACCCTATTCGATTTATACCTACAGATATTTCATTCACAACTGGCCAAAGTTGTGCTTTCTTGCCATGCACAACAACAAGTGCATCGGTGCGATAGTTTGTAAACTGGATGTTCATAGAAAAAAAGTGAAGAGGGGCTACATAGCAATGTTGGCTGTCGATGAAAAATATAGAAAAAGAAAGATTGGATCTCATCTTGTGAGACAAGCGATAATGGTATGTATTATTGTAAAATACTCTTTTGATTATATAATTATACATCCAATTCTAAATCTATTGTCGTCAGATTAGATGTAAAAATAAAGGAACAACATGACAATCCTTGACTTATCAAAAGTATTTTGCTATATTACTATTATATCAAGTGCAGTATCTTTAAACCAGGCGGTAACTGCAATGTGTTGGATATTTTTACATCTGGAGCCTGAGTTCCTGACATTTAGCTGTCAAAAAATTTAAATTAACAGTATTGAACTTTGATATACTTACAGGCTAGCGCCTGCTGTTTAGTATCCGTCGGCATATTTTTGTGTAAATAATATAATACTATAAAAGAATTTTAAAAATTATTACTACAAACTAAATCAATAAAGAATGATGAGGCTGATAAAAAAATCATTTTTATTATTGTAAAATATTTTAAAATTTCACGCAATGTTAAAATAAAGTTGAAAAAATATCCTCCGACCGAAAATCAGTTTTATACGTGAACTCATTCAAATAAGATGTAATCAAACTATAGTAATAATATTCTTCTGGTGATTTTAGCTTAAAGGTGTTGCTGAATTATATATATATTTATAATTTTTGCTGGTGATTTTTGCTTAAAATTATTGCATTATTTTGAATATATAATAATACATTATAATTAAAAATAATTGATTCCTTCAATAATATTTAATTATTATAAAACAACGTCGATGGATACAAATTGTCACATGCCGACTATATTTATGTCAAATGTTTGATACTGCCAAATTAAATTTTTAATCGACTAACGTAATACACACAGAGTGTAGGTAAAACTCAAAACTGTAAACAATCATTTTATTTATGATATATTGTCCTTCTCCTTTTCATACGTGACATCATATGTGCTCTCAACAAAACCTTTATTACGGAATATATGCTAAGGTTTATAGTTTCTTTATTGAAAGGTGTCACCATCTTGCTTCATACGAGCGACTTCTAGATGGTTTCTCAGAAGGACGGATGGTCTCGTTATTATGGTTTTGCTATTCGACTAAGTATAATAGGCTCCTAGGCCTGATGTAGGCAGGAATACATAAGAGAGATGTCGTTTCTATCCACAATTTCATTAGAATCCTGTCAGGTTGCCTCAAAGTATGGTAGAGTAACATGCTAAAATCGATTATGTTTTCAGGTAAAAGAAAAATCATGCTGTCCTTTCAACACCAGTGCAAAACTTGCTCTCGTTTAATATATCAACACTCGATTAAAGTAGTATTATCGACACAATTTGGTGCTTGCCACCCCAAAATTTTGATATTGGTTCGTCACAGATTTTGTAGTCAAATAAATAAATGACTGCGGAATAGAACAATATTTTACATCTTATGAACAATGATGAATGAAAAGAATGAAAATATTACTATTTGTTCGCATATGACATTCATTTAATAATCAGTTTCCACTACTCGTAGAATTTAGTAACGCGGTATAGATAGATAGATACTCCCCCGTTTTAAAATAAAAACACTTTAGATAATACTATAATTATTATTTACTAGCGATAAAACGATAATCTTTTATCCAGACTTGTTATGTTAACCGAATTTTGTTGGCAGTGGCTACTTTATAATTTCAAATATGATTTATTCATCTGCATTACATCCGTACACATTATAATCGTTATAACTATCCATTATAAGTCTGCTAATTCAGTTTGATTTATGCTGTGAGATAGCAATTTTGCTTTCAAGTTGTTGGTGGGTAGCAAAAATTGAACTGGAAATGAACATGCCTATTTCCATATAATTGGCATTCTTATTATATCAATGTAATACATTAAAAAATTGGCAGCCCAATTTTGTTAATAAAGTTTAAGTACATTGCTACGATCTCATTTATCGCTCGAGATGAACATTGCATGGATTAATTAGAATGTATTATGTAATAACTTGGCCATCTCGTTCATTGTCTGTGGTCTGTCTAATCCAAATCCACATATTGATCGCTAATAAGCTGAATATTTTCGTTAATATATATTTTAGATTTTATTTCTTCTGAGTATTAAATGGAAATTATTTTCGAAGAATTTCATTGAACTGATGACAATTAGTGGGAAGGATATTTTAAGTTGTAAGTAGACAGACAAAATGCTGCAATGTTCAGCTACCAAAAATTACTATTCCATAATACAGCCATCTGTATCTTACTTTGTTAAAATAACAACAAATACGAGAATTTCACAGGCAATGTGCAATATTTTTGTGGATTTTTTTATAAAGGTCAGATACGTATTAACATTAGACCATCGATATGTGAATTTCATACATATAATCAAGATGTGAATTTTAAATAATGGTGGAATAGAACCATACAAAAAAACATGGAGAATCAAAGTGATACATGCTTTGTTTCATATGGTACAGTTTTGTAATCGAGAGTTCATTTTTTAATGACTAGTTTTGATAATTGTTTAACACTGTCGATTTGTTTAAATTTCTAGAAAAAGATGATTAAAAACTGTAGTGAGTGACATGATACCTTTTCTATGGAAATTAATGTATATTATGTCTGCGACCATTTTAACTAATTTTATAATATCTAGGATAACTTCATTTGTTAAATTATCATTTAACTCAATGTGTACTTCAGCTCTTTCCCATTGACTTATGCGACTGAAAATTAGTTTTTAAATACAATTTTTTATGATTTCCAGGTGATGGTCTCCGATGATGCAGACGAAGTAGTCTTAGAAACAGAAATAACAAATAAACCGGCATTAAGACTTTATGAAAACCTGGGATTTGTGCGGGACAAGCGTTTGTTTAGATATTATTTGAATGGTGTCGACGCCCTCCGCCTCAAACTGTGGCTCAGGTGAAATGGAACTAGCACCGACACTGCCAGACGCCTTTAGATAATAATCGTCATGTTGATTTACAGTATTGCACTGTCGATATTAAATCACTAACCATATCTTAGACGGAGGCTACCAGAGACAATTGCACCATTCAGTTAGCTTTTCATCAGTGTAAATTAAGTTACAGGTTTAATAATTTTTCAATTTAAAAAAAGAATCAGCCCTCAAATTTCAGTGTTGAGTAAGTTTGAATAATGGTATTGAATACTTAGTCGTAATGTAAAAAAAGGTCAAACGATTTTTACTTCAGACAGACTAGGTTTTCCTCCGCTGTATGGCAGGTTGACTTTTATGGTATAATCCATAGCAAAAATCAGTAATGTGGCAAAGTGTCTGGCGATCTTGCTATTTTCCGGGTGTCACTCATTAGCTAGCTCTGTCATATCTAATACAATGAACAAATAACACATCTTAACAATGATTAATTATATCTCGCTTTGAGTGCATAATGTGTGTCGCACTTTTTCAACAAGATAGTCATAACTAAGCAAAATTACGCAGTATTGTCCAATCTATAAATTTGTCAAAAAAAAAAACTGCCATATATAATGATTAATTAACTATTCAATGCTTGAATGCAATTTGATTTTATGATTGAAATAAAACATATTACAATGATAAATATAAAATATTTTCAGCTATACTACCTAAATATGTATTACCAGGATGAGATCCAGCCTGGCCTTTTTTTTACCTTTTTGGGCTTTGTCTGTTCTGAATGTGAAGCGTGTGGATCTCCACAATGTGAATACTGAGATAAATACCAGTAACAATAATATTGTAGTCTATTCATACAAACAATTGTTCACAGTCGCCATGCCGAGTTGTTTGCTATTATTATTATATTTTTTGTAACTGCGATTATAATTATGTAAATTGAAATCAGGAAGAACATTATGATTATTGCATAATTTTGAATACTTCTACCATCCATTTTACTGTTACTCTACTAAATTTTGTTATTAACCATAGTAAAAAGTTAAAATGAAAAATTTAACCAGTCAACTACTGACTAATGTGGGACATCTAACTTTGTTGCTAATCATATGATACTTTGCTTTTCTTTTTTAGAATTTCATTCATATCTATTTGCTATTACTGTGATGTCGAATCCTTATAATGTATTACCTGGGAGTTTTTTCAAATTCATGTATAACCGTCAAGTTTAATATTGATCGAACAACTCAACACATTTTATCACTGATAATCAATACCCACATTGTAAATCTGCTATAAGTTCATTTTATGATTTATATAAAGTGCAGACTGGCTGACTCAGCTGACTGAGATGTGTCCGGCAAGTCGTATCTCAGACAAATCTGGTCCACACTAATAAAACGAAAGTAAACTGTATTAGCCATTAAATATATTTGAAATAATATCACCTTCTACTGGCCTCACTGAGCATCCGGGTCGCAGTATCTTAATTTTAATGTTTTTATTATTTTTTTGAATAATTCAATATGATTTATGATTTAATTATTGAAAATTCATATTATTTTTTAACCATGGCATGAGTCATTTATTTTAGTGATTGATTGAATCAATGGCTATTTTTTTTTTATTTTTGAATTTTTTTTCAAAAACAATATTATTACTTTATAAGATTGTAATTATTCATTAAATATACTGTTTCGATTTTTCATAACTCATCAGTTATTATTATTCTAGTATCATTTTGGCTATAAATTTATTAAAAATTGTATAATTTAACAATACCTTTATTTAAAACAAGATTCAGATGCAGGAAGGTACATGACATTATTTTGATTTTTGTTTTTATTTTAACAATACTCCATTTTGTAAACTCAATAAACCTAAAAATAACTCGGGAGATCTATAACTATCAATTCACACAGTATATTATTTTCATATTGACAAACTAATCTATTTATCAGATCATTTCGTCCGGTATTGATAGTGTATATTTTAAAATAACAAATGTATAAATCTAATTTATGTCCTTGATAATGCTATTTTATCCGGCTGATATATGAGTGTGGTCTTGATTCTGTCACAGAATATTTTGTTCACTTCATCAAGCGTGTTCTCAATACACTGCAAAAATGCGACTGAAAAAGTTGTCTCTATTAACTTGAGGTATTTCGCCAATAGAACGATTAATTGTTATGAAGAAAAATATCATGAACAGCCATTTCCACTCATTAAATAATTAAATTCTCAGTACGGCTAGAAAAACATTTTTGATGCATAAAATAAAATGTCTTGTAGAAACACAAAGCGATCCACTCGTGTATAGTTTGTTTTTTCTGTCTACCGAATTGTAATATTTTTATTATTCTTGGAATCTTTCTCACTTTTCACTTTTTGCTATGGAATATTAGGAGTCAACCGCGTCTTCCATGTCATTATTTTGATAAATAAATAAAATATTTAGCGACAAAAACTTATATTTTCTGCCATTAGCATACTTGTACAGATTTATCAAACGAGAAAGAATAAAAAAACTGTGAAACAAATAGATTTCAATCCTATCAAGCCTATAAGCATATTAATTGTATGCTTCCACTTCTGGTTCCGTTGTGCACATGTCGACAGAGCAAACAGGTCTTAGTCAAATTCCAATACGTAATCTCCTTAATTTCATCCGTGTCCATGTCCAATAATATATAAATTAGAAAAAAACCTGATGACTCTTACAAACTTTGGGTTAAGTTGTTCAAGTATAACTTTATAAACATTGTGTTAATGATAACTTCAAGTCAGTTAATGGCGTCTGAGGTACTTCTCACAATCTGACTGAGGAAGATTTATAGGGTTCTTTCCGTGAGTATTTTATAATTATTCGTTGGGTGGTAAAAAGCAAAAAATTTATGTCGGAGGTTTAGATTTGTATGTCCAGTTTTTATCATACGCCAAACATTTGTTTGCATCATATATTTTTATCATAAAAATATTGTTTTCTTCCATCAAAAAATTCCATATTATCCTGGCACCGCGAAACATAAAAAGACTGGACATGCAGTATTTTTGCACTGAACGATCGGTATGGTATTTATGTCTGTTTCAATGACAGCTTCATTATCCCAACTTGAAATTATAGAATTCTTATACTAGGCGGTTCATTGTCAAATCTTCATAAAGAATGGTGAATTTTCTCTCGACTTACTCAATGCAGTTTTAGAGATATTACTTTGTTGCAATGTCAGCTATAAACATCTGGAGGTAATTCAACCTTACCTTCAATAACTTTTAAGCTCTTAGTTTGATCTCCATGGTATAGAATTTGTTTTTACGGACTGTTTTTAAAAAGATCGTTTTTCACCTATTCATTTGTCATACATTCAATGCGCCATAAAAACATATTGATTTTTATACAACTGCAAGATTAACCCATAATCCGTAGTGGGTGAAAAACACTTTGTTGTAAATACTTAAGTATTAATAGTTTGCTGTATAAATCGATATAATCAGCGTGGAGTGTAAATAATATATAGATAAATAATTATTTATTCTTTTTCGATTCGGAGCGTGTCACTAATAATTCACATTGATGTGGAATTTCATTTTAGAGCATATTCATATTGGATTGAACACTTCATCGTTATTCGGCATATTCAGTTCCATATTGACAATTGTCATTGTCGCACCACTGCCAAGACTATAATTATACATAAACATCATCATTTCATCTTATTATTTAATGAGGCAGCAATCAGATCAATGTTTCAGTAACTCTCAAAATAAACTTAAAGTTTTTTATCGATTAGCTTATGGATATACATATATCTTTAAATCTCTATTTACGACACAGTTTTAAAAATAATTTGAATTTAAGATGAGTAAGTAGCTCAAAATTTATTATTTAACATTTTTCTAATTGCCATATTATTTGTATAAAATTTTTTTATGACTTAAAACTTAAATAATCAATTATTGATTTCAATTTTTTTGAAATTGATAATATACTTTATATTAATGAAAAATTGATTCGATTCCTATCTCATTTGATATGTGATTTTTTTTTAGAATGTTTTTTATTTATGTAAAATTTAAATATGTAGAAATATAATTATTTATTCAAATATTGTCGATATGTATTTTGTACGTTACAATGTTTTGTTATTCTCGTCAATGTTCTTTTAAGAAGTTCCTACCACACTCAACTAATGTCTAAACATTGTGTGATTTATTTGATTTTACACATCGAATGTTTGGATTGTTAATAAAGCCCTTGTATCTATTATTTTGTAAAGGTGAAATAAAACTGTACATATAAATATAACATATATTATGCTTTCACAGATAGTGCAGTTGATGTTCCATAATACATTTGCATGTACACCAACTATCAAATATAATTTTATAAATTTATTATGCTCACTCGAAAACACCATACCGTTAACTCTTTGCACTCAAAGACTTTTCAGTCAATATCATATTTACATAATAATACATTTCTATTTTTTTAATATTGAAGAATGGGTAATAGATAATACAATAGATTAAAAATTAAAGGAATCAAAATGATAAATATTATTGTAAATGACACTGAAATATTATGAGATATATCGTCTCTATGGCAGCATTCCAGTAATGCGAAAAATTGCAATGCAGCGGCTGTAACAGTGACATTAGAGTGCAAAGGATTTATTTATTATGTTGATAATATTGTCTGAATAGTCTGAATACACATTAATAATAATGTTAAAGATTAAACTGTATCAAATGCCTCTTCCAGCATGAGCTCTGTAGTCATATTGTAATACAGTACTATTTTGATGGGTTACATTTTAATCAGAAAAAACTTCTAATTGTTACAGTTTATCTGTTGATCGTTTTCAGATCGAACCAGATAGCAGGGCGCAATGTTGTATTAATCCTATTATATTCCGAACATCTAGTCAACTTGTGAGGTTACATGGCCAAAATTATTTTTGTTAACGTTTCTGCGTCCTCATCATGTAGGACTTCCAAAGTAAGCCGATTTTTTGATTTTAAGAATATCGATTGACCCACTTGACAAATTTGCCTTGACATTGGTGGTACAATCATCTGCGGATGGGACATTTTATTGTTGCTTAATGATGCAATCACTCAAAGATAGTCTTAACTTAACAATAGCAGCCTTTGATTCAAGAGAAATAATAATATTTTGTTTTCTATTACATTGTGTGCTGAAAATGATCCAAATGTAATGTCTGTTTCCATGTGAAGAGTATGTAGTCTTCACATAACATCTCTTAGTTGAGTTGTTGCTCTTTTACATTACGTCGACATCCTAAATTCTCCCGATTACGCATTATATGTAATACCTGACGGTCTTCCACGGTAACAGAATCGCAGTAAAATGTAGACAAGGTTGAAGCTCTCCCGAGACATGTAGCACACGTCCCAACCATTTAATTAGAAACTACAGTATTGTAAGTTGTAGATACTTTAAATACTTAGTTCTCACTATTGTTGTCGTTATTAATTAGATCATGGATCGGTCACGTTATAATTTTGAATATAGTTTTATTCACATAATATCAGCTGTTTTGTTTCTGAAAGCCTCTCGTCTTCCTCATTTTATTTACGTAATAAATATATACTCCATCTAAAAATTTTGCCGGGTGATTGCAAATGTACATATATTAATATTTTTGTCTAGTTATGAGCTGTAGAATGTACATCTATAAATGCTGCTGTTTTTAGAGTAAATGAAGTTTTTTTGTATAAAATGCTTGGCTGTGAAGTAATAATGTTTTTCTTTTATTATTTTTTTTCAAGTATTGGGAAATGTTGGTTTATATGCATATGCGTTATTATTATCTCTGGTATTTATTTATTTAATCTGTATTTTTGTGTCGACAACCGTTCTTATAGATATGTTAAATAATGTATAATGACATAGTGTTTTTGTTCAAGCGGAACCAAAAAGTGTTAATGAACATAATAATGGTTTGAATACTGGCTTCAGCCGTATCGAACATTGACTATTTATTATTCTGTGAATATTGTGGATTATCTTTACTGTATTAGATATATCTGAAGTATAAATATATAAAATAAAAAATTAACCCTTTTTTATTTCTGCCAGTTTAAAAATTATATTTTTGCAAATTGTTGTCTGTAAAATTATTTTTTTTACCATATCAACCGTGGAAAAGAAAAAGGACAAAACCCACAAAGAACAAATCGTACAAGAGGCACGGAAAACACATATTTTACCTTCTCTGTACTAAGGTATTAAGGATAAAAAATTCTAGCGCTCCAAAGAGGGTTCGAATGGGAGCCCAAGAATATTTTCTTTAATAATTATTTAATTACTTCCCCCCCTCCCCCCTCCCTTTAGACAGGCTGGGTGAATGATTTAAGATCCAAAGTCAAAATATTAAATAAACATCCTTAAAGTACATGAAAACTAAAACTAATGTTTAATTTATTACTTAATTTGATATTATTTTAACGAGCTATTTAAGAAAAGCCCTAGATAATAATTTGGCATTTTCAGCTTGCATCCTGATACAACGTCTATTAAGTTGCATACATTGTGATTATCGAAAATAGCATATTTTCAAGAAACTGAAGATTACGTCCTTTTTTCCTTTCTACAAACGATATGTATTAAAATTCATAATATTAAATTCAATACCAGTTTGATGAAAAAATCATGAATGTAAATATTTTCGTCTTTAAAGTGTCTTGCCTATAATGATACATGGCAGTGCTACACAACCTTTTATCTTCCATAATATAACGTGCATATACAGAAATTATATCACCCTTTGCACTCAAATGTCGCCATAGCAGCGGCATTTCTCATGTGATATTTCAGTGTCATTTATAATAATATTAACACTAAACCATAGTAATAAGTCAATGATTACTATGATAATGTTTGTATTGTTATAACAACAAAAGGTAAATATTCTTAACATTCTTTCAAAATTCAATTTTCAAAATATTCTTTTCGAGCTATGTTAAAATATTTCAATGCTCTTATTATTTAAAAACTGCATTTTTAATTCGAAATCATAAATCAGTAGTTATATTAAATCGGGCAGTTAAGTTGCATATATTCATATTTCTCTCAGTTCTCTGTAAGATTTATTCGTTTGATGCAAAAAAATGTAACATAGTAATGAATGTTATGATGCTGAAATTGTATCCTTATATAAATGTGATATCAACTGAAAAATGCATCAAGTTGTCGAATGCCGCGATGTTGGCGAGTAAAAATATTTTATGTTACATACAAATTATTTGATTTTTTCACTGTTGGAGAAATGCATCACAGCACACCCAGCATCGTCTCGTAACACAGTAGTGTGCTGTGGCACAGCAGTCACCGGGCACTGATATATAGGAAGAACGACATCAAACCTCATATATCTTCAGCCCATCAGCACATCATATTTTTTTAGTAACATTCATCATGGAGAATATATAGCATTATATATTCCCCATGTTTTTTGATTGATATAAAATATGAATTTAGTGGAAACGCATGCTGACTCGAAGACTTCATTTGAGCAATTTGAATACCAAGACCTGGCAAGGTTTGCAGAAGAAGACATATTTTTTTGTCAGGAAGCTTTATTTATCTACTACTGGATACAGAAATTTGAGTTTTAGCTTTTCTTAGGTTTACATGCAAGACTCTAATTGAATTATGAGTCCCAAAATCACTTGAAGATATGACACTTTCTTACCTTGGTGTATTCTGTAACTGAACATGGCACTTAGCCAAGTGAGCCGATTGTCTTGAGTGGGAATAGTTGGAGTAGTCTTCAATGCCATGTAGAATGTCAGGAATTCAAAGCTTTATATCGTAAAAATCAAGTGTCACCTATTTGATGCATTTATTCTGACAGTGTTCACTTATCTTCAGCAACCACGTGAGAACAGATACGACGTATACTGGTAATATGGTGATATGACTGTTCAGAGAAAAGCGATAAGATAATGGAGCCATGCAGTTACAGTCACTCACTCACTCAAGAGCGGAGTTGTGATGATAGACTTGACTTGGCCATGTGCTGCAAGTGGCTTAAAAAAGTCAAGCTGACTTGCCTATTCTATTATATGCCTATTATATCTGAATTGCCACTAAATACAATATAAAGTATATCTAGTGGAACTAATGCTAGTATGGTGTGAGATGATGCTAAAATAGAGATCAGTGACAAGGATTTTTAGAAGCGCTATTTATTGCCCATATGCTTCATTTAGGTATTGAATATGCAAGAAGGAGAAGAAGGTCTATATTGTCTGGTTATTGACACTGATACTGATCCCATGATGAGGATACAGCGAAAAAAGCTATAAATACATAAAAAAAATTAAGTGGTATTGCTGTGTACTGCATTGTTACCAGAACACACTACCTTACTGAAGCTTTAATAACTGCAAGCACCAGAAGTTATTGATTTGTTATTATAACTAGTGCCTAAACTTGAATATTGAACTGTCTCAATAATGTGAAATAGCAAAATGAGATAATTCAAAAGAAAATTCTTGGCAGTTATGTCTAATTTTCAAACTATTAAAATATCGCCACGTCTTTTTCATCAGATTTTAAAAATAATAAATTCATGCTCATTCTGAGTTGTTTTTATCATTACAAAATAGTATTATTTGACCGTAACCAGATTGAAGACTATGTACTTGAAATTTTTCATATATTTCACATTGGATAATATTGTACATCTATGAACTTAAAAAATATTCTAGAAAGGATTGCTACAATGATCCTGAAGATTTTGAGTAGCTCCACATGTTTTGTAGTTTTTGCCCGGAGCTTGAAACTTTCCATTATTCTCTGATTATCTGATTCATTTATATAATTATTTACTCCTCGACATCTTTACTGGGATAGCTATATAGACATTACTTCTTCAAACTTAATGCTTAGAGATTCTTCCAATATACTTGTAGTTTATATATAAAATAAGTACTGGGTGTGCAGATTAAAAAAGTTGTATACCACTGACTTCAGTAAAAAAGTGACTAATTATCAGATTTACTAAGTTTAATGGAAATATTAAAAAAAATGTTTAGATAGAAATTTACATACCAATATAATATATCACAAGATCTACTGGTTTACTTCTTATATTCAAAATATGATAAAAGAATATTTGTTAATTTAGAAATATCTGTTTTCAGTGCATATTTATGCATGTAAAAAATGTTTATAAGTAGCTCACAACTGATCCTTTGGAGAATCTGTCAAGATGCTTTCACACTGAAAGAATTAGTTCACCCAGGAGTTAATAAAAAAAGGAGTTAATAATTTTTAAAATTATAAAATTACTGTTACTTATCTCAAAAATAATTGTCTGACAGTGAATTATGGAATGTTTTTTTTTTTAATATTAATTTTACATTTTAGACAAGATTTTTGATCAGGCGAGTATGTTCGGAAAAGTTCGGTTCCGCGTGACGAGTACTCGCGATTCGCTTCATCGGTCTGAAGTTGTAGCGAGAGTTTTGCAAAATTTTAGTAGATGTCAGACGTGTGGAGCGGTAGGGTGCCGCTTGAGCGCGAGTTTGCATCAAATCGCGCGGATCTCAATAATAATAGTGAAAACAAACACATTACATGAATAACGCAAAACCATCGCCGTTTCAAACGCTGATATCCGTCCACTGACAGCAGGCAATTTATATCTCACTAAGCTATGACGGAACTGCTTACTGAAAATAATCGAAAACTGATGAGGAAAATAGTCTATTTGACACATTACTACGATATTTGTATGCATAGAAATCCATCAAATGTACCCGTGATAAATGATAGCTTTGGCGTTTACATATTCCTCTAGTATTTCCAATTGATAAAGATTGATAGGTAACCTGTTTCATACGTTTTTGTATTTTTCTCGCACTCATCTTACACCTGTTAAGTTATATATAAATACATCGAATTATATGTGCAATAAACGTTTAGCTAATATGTAGTTTTAATTATTAGTGTTAAATCGATATCTGTATTCATAATCGAGTTGCTGCGTATTGATATCTTAAATGACGATCTCCTTAGATTCTTGTTAGATCATACACATATTATACATATTATGTTAACGACAGATTGAAAATAATATAGTGCAATTATTTAAATACTTGTGATTTCTCCGATTGAGGTGTAATTAATCAGAAGTGCTCGACGGGATGAAATGACCGATATCCGTTTGGTATAATTTTATGATTATTGTGGATGTAAACAAAGTTATTTAAACACAATGGCGGAGAGAGAGCGAGTGTCAAAATCAACAATCCGTGTGGGATTTTACGATATTGAGAGGACCATCGGCAAAGGAAATTTTGCCGTGGTCAAATTGGCACGACATCGAATTACCAAGACTGAGGTGAGTAGTATGCTACTTTTTTAATACAGCTTTCGCAATAATCCAGATAACTAAATTATAAATTGTCTCTTAAGCGGTATGCTCTTGATTAATTCTAATTTCTGCAGTTTCAAGTGGTGACTTCGGTCGCGACAGAAATTTTCGAACCGGTATTGTTATCGAACACTTACCTATGCAAATATTTTTTATAATTGACTTGTAATTTACGTGTTTCACACATATAAATGATCCTGAATCACGAAACAAAATAATCCAGAACACGGAAGTATGTTTTTTTATGAATAATTATAATAACAAGAATTCGCGATAGTGATACGCACGATTGAGTTACAATCCTAAATTACGCCGACTGTATCTATTCAGGCGCGTATAAAATGCACTTTAACGCCCGAAACGAAAAAAAGATATATCCCTTTAGATGCTTTGAAAACCGTACGATTTTTTTGACTATTCGATTTTTTCGTTTTATGGAAGTCTTTACGTACGTACCATTTTAAGATAAGTCGGTATGTAGGTATCGTCTACCTATTTTATTTTGCTGATAACGAGTTGACATGATACTTATCAGCTTGCGGTAAATGACATCCATGCGGGAATAAACAATTTAATAATGTTTTTTTCTTAAAAAATATTTACATATAAGTACCTAGATACAATTCGAAAATATAATAGTGAATGTAAAATATCCTGGTTAATGCGTAATATTTGTATTTAAATGGATTAAACTTGTTTTTTAACAGCTACTGGATTCGTACCGGTGACTCCGAGCTTATTAACTGCATACATAAAGATATTCATACAACGAGTGAAAGTGACTTACGAGGAGTGTCCCGTCGTACACTTTATAGACAATAAAAATAACTTAAAATTTAAAAAAATCATTAATAATAAAAAGTTATTATTGAAGGCTGACAATGTAGCACATGAAGAATTATACCTATGATGCAAACCGGGCTTAAAATCAGGAAGAACATTTATTGTTCTTAACCGTCAAATGTAATACAATTCTATTTTAAAAACGACATAAACACTCTTATACCGTGAAACTTTTTATCGATGCTCAGAACGTGATAGGTAAAAAATAATGATTTATACATCCCCCACCCCCCGTCGAGAAATGTTCGTTCCCTTATTAAAATTGATGTAATAAATGGACCGATAAAGCCTGATAACTTCAGTAACCTGCCATAATAATACATGTCCTCGGTAATTTGGTACGTCTGCTGCGTCATATGCGATCCAAATACTCTTCTGGCAGTGTATTAAATTAATTATACGGGTTTTAAAACCCATTAAATTTTATCCTTTACAAAATTAGGACTGTATATAAAAACCTTTCATTTTTAATCGAACTGTCTCGCAAGAACGCGATCCGTTAATCTGAATCGAGATCGTCACTTTTGTCGTCCTCGTCTTTCGATCTTTTATCTGTGTTTAAGGAGAAACGGTCTCGTTTGTTTATTTTCAACAAGCTAGGAACAGTCACACGAATTGGCGCGACGTTTTTCGAAAGTCTTTCTTCACTACTGTTATGGTTCTGTATGGGACTGTTCATCCTAGACGATGATTAGGATTGAGAGCCACACATTAGTCAGTCCACGTCCACAGTTATGTACCGTCGGTCTGTTCCATAGGTTCGTGTTACATGCCACGCTTATGTGTGGCCTGCCCTGTACTGACAGTCTCTGTCTGGTGGACTGTGGGTGTTTGAGTACTTAAGGCGACTGTAAGATTAAACATGCGGTGTTATTTGTAATAATTATGCACTTTGGTTCCGAGCTCTACGGTTGCTGATGCCACTTCGTTTCGTGAGACGGATCACTCGGTGCCGTATTACGAATTTGGATTTGACGGTCATTTCGCATGCCGTGTCACGACAAATACGTGAATATGACGACAGTCAACCAGCATATAGGATGCCAGATCAATTAATATTTTCATGAACTATTGACTATTGCCGTTTTAATGGAGGGTTATTTACCCGCAAATTATTCATCGACTATTAGCAAATTATTATACGAAAACTTTGCTTCGGTATATCATGTCCCTTTAGAATTTTGTGACGATTACTACAATACTTTTTTTTAATTTCTCTTCGATATCATAATCTTTCAACGTGCACATTCATTATTGACACGCGTGTTTTTATTATGGCAACCGCTTAAAACAAATAAGCAAGATACTTTTCACTCATCAACAATATGTGCGCACGCGTGGTTTTTTGCATGAATTTTACAGAAAAACCAAAAATAAGAATGCACAGAAATTGAAATCATGAATTTGTGTATGTTATTACGTAAAATTCCGCGTTCATCGAAAATAATTTAGTATACGACATACTTAATTAAATTCATCTATTTCTACACACAATAAATAACAGTCTGGGTACTCACACTACAACATACTTAATTCAATATAAGATTGTAAAACAATCCAAGCATATGTTACTGCGAGAGATTCCTCATTCTACATTTTACATTCAATTTGTTCTAAAATACATCTTAAGGTTCGCTCGTTGTACAGAGTACAGTGCCTTAAAATTATTCCTTGATCTAAAATCTGCAATAAAGAAGTCGTATTCTTTGTTAGGAATACAACTTGCACACTTTCGTACTGTAAATTTTGAGAATAGCCCCATGCATATTAATTAGAAAATGCGCTTTGAAGGGCCACTCCTTTTTACTTAAATAAATTTTGCCATCTGAGACAAGAAATATGAGACTAGCCATTAAAATTTGTGTCAGAAACCCATGTTTTTTTGTAGCTTTTTTAATTAAATACCAGAGTTACCGATTATATAAAGCTAAAAAAATAATATAGAAACATACGCGCAGTAAAAATGCTTATTTTTAACATAATTTTTAAATCCGTTATTTACAAAACCACGTAAAAGCGAAATTGAAATAGAAATCAGAAATAGTTGTACACATTTATAAAAACTCAGTTGCCGAGATTATCGACGCAGGTAAAAAGAAAAGCACGCCTAATTCCAGCGGAGTCTCTCACCTGTGAATAGACACACGCATTCGGGTTTCTTTTGTGCGTCGTGGTCAGGGCTGCCAGACTCCTTACTTGTGCTGGACTGTCACGAATTCGACAGACGAATCCTGAGTCCCGCATCGCCTTTGAAAATCGCGACAACAAAATTTGAAAATGTGGAAAAATGTACCTATGTAGTGATAGTGAGAGAGGATCGCTTAATTTTTGTAGACAGAAATGGATAATATTTTTTAAAGGTCATTCCGCTTGCAATAATATGTATAAAATTGTGGTCCACAATTTTATACATATTATTGATTTGATTATTATTTTTGATTTTCGAATGCATAGTTAGTACATCCTGGAGAAAGGACTGAACCGGATTATTTATTAAACTTTTAGAAATGCTATTCCTGTAATTGTATCTAATCAATAAGTTTATTTTAATAGCCGTGATTCCTGCGGATTATTATGTAACTAGTTTGTATATATCCTCTCCTGTATACATATGTATTTATTTTCATATATGTATTATAATTTAATTAAAATGTTGTAAGTATTGTTGCATAATTCTTAAACTTCTTTTTTTGATCGTTCGAAATAGATAATGTCCCGATTTGTGATTTTGGAAATCTGGCAACCCTGGTCGTGATAGGTGGGTGGTGATCGTTCGGGACTCCGCCAGTTTCGTATGCGCGAATAATTTCCTAAACGTGAGAGCATTGTTTGGTAAATACATATCGATCGACAGCGGTGTGGAAAGCTGCCAAGAACGAGTGCACCTGGCGTCAGAACGCGCGCGACATACGAGCATACCTTTGTATTCTCGATTCGAAGTAAAGGAAAGGGGCCGAGCGATTGGCTCACGACCGATCCTCGTGAAAAGTAATCTGTCGAGACGTTATGCAGATCCGTATTCCTCGCATTCGGAATAGACATGACTAAAAAATAAAACTTAGTCAGATTGGAGAAAGTAATATAATTTAGTTCATTCATAATTATAATAATAAATAGAGTGCAATGACGAAAAATCATCGTGAGATTACATTCATCTGAGAAGAAAGCGGGGTGAAGGTGCGCGGTGGTGGAAAGTGTAGAGCAGAGTTTCTCAACCTTTTTGGGCTAAGTTAAAAAAAACTGCCCCTCCTTAATTCGTCTTAATATTTGAAATTAAATTTTTCATCTTACAGCTTGCGCATAGTAATGTATCACTCACTTAATTTACACAAGTACGGTTTCTTGTTTTTAAAACGTCTGTAATTCCCATTAAATTTGGTATGCCTCCCCAAAAATTGATGCCTCGGAGGTGGCTGGAATATTGTAACACTAAACGAAGTATTTCAATGCGCCGAATTTAATCATATCGACGTATCAATACGAAATATTAAATTTATTATAAGATTCTACGATAGATACAGAAATGCCTCCGCACTTAGTTTGCGCCGAGAAAATCGTTCGCCCGAGATTCGCTCGGGTTTGACCGTTTTATTGAATATTTTCAATCGCCGACTTTAATTCATACGGATGTATTCATTTCGAAAAAGTATCGGAAACAGTCGACTGGAGTGCGAGCATTATAAATTATAAGACCATTTATAATAATTATGATAAACTTATCTCGCGGCATTGAAAACCAGAAACCTACTATTGTACTTATCTGCAATCGTACTGATATTATTTATAATTTAATACAATCTCGGCGGGCATATTTTTTCTTCTCTGGTAAAATTTGATTTCACGTCGGTCCGATGACGTCATTCGGATACAACAGAAGCGTTCGTATGACGTCACGACTCTCGCAGCAGCCGACCAACTGATCGAAACGATCGATATTCTTTCTCTCCTTTTTGACGCGTACAGGTATCCTATTCTATTGTATTTACGTTTTTGGGAACGGTTCGTCGTCCTTCGACTTATGTCGATTACCGCTTGCGATTCTGACCCACGCGTTCGCGTGTATCCGTGCCATTCGTCATTTCGCAATGCATTTATATTATCATATTTGTATGCGAATTTATAACTTTTTCTATCATTATAGTGATATCGAGAGCCAAATATATTTTTACAAAATTCTGCTCAAAATGAAAGAAATCCGCCAAAATGTAAACATTCCTTATTTCATGTGTTCTTAATAATTGGTAGTCGATATCACTATATAGATGTTAAATATCCAGGGTTATTTTATTTAATCCACACGCAGAGAGATGACCGTACGATACTCGACGGTGTTTCAGTCCGAGAAACATGAAAAGAGACATAATCATCTTTATTAATTATTTATTATCCGTCCGTACAGTCCGTGTCCTGCGAACCTGCATGATGCCATGTTTACACGAGCTTAGTAACTTGTCGCTTAGTACCCAAGCTGCTTAGTGACAAGTGACAAGGAGTTGTTTACACGGTGGTGCTAGGAACAG
>JAGVSQ010002066.1:0-26201 GCA_022683975.1 Rhyacophila evoluta | reverse complement strand
TTTGTGCGATTTACCACGGAACGCATCTACCGCACAAAAAAAGGTTTAGGTGTATATGGGATATACCATATATATAGAAGAAATAAGCACTGAGGCGACGATGTGTACATCTGATACCGATAATGATATGTCAAAATGTGTTCTGTTCAGAGCAGAAATGGTAATTTATTATTTTTAATTATTTTTAGGAAATATCAGATCCAATGGTTCTACAGCCAGCTACATTAGACCTGGCAACTCTAAAGAAACGAGAAAATGAACTCGGATTTAACATTTTGCCTAGCTGTACAGGAATTCATAAAGTAACTGATATTAAATTTGGGTCACCCGCGCATTTAAGTGGAAAAATTGAAGATGGTGATGAAATTGTTCAGGTAATTATAACCTTTTTCATTATTGCAAAACTATTAGTCAATGAAATATGGTTGCTCTTGAATTGAAATTATAATCGTCTGTACATTTATAATGCTTACAGCATAAATTTACAATATTTTGACATTGAACGGTAAATATGTAAGTTCGCATAAATAGATGGTATTTATATATAGAAAGAATTCCTGATTAGAGTGACTCAGTGTAACTTTTTTAGTGATTCTTATCTTATTGTTTGCTTTTAAGGCGTGTCCTGACATTTTTATCGTTGTACTTTTATTGACTTAAATGTTATTTTGAGATTTAAAATAATCTTCATTCAAATAGAGAATCTTTATAGCCTAGAAATAAATATTCTGTATGAATTAAAGAACGCAAAGTAATATTTACCAAATTTCTTCAATTAAAAAAAAACTCAAGAATCAGATATCAAAGTACGACAAATGAAATGTATACTTCATAGATGGAATTATTTATAGATTTTTTTTCAAAGTTATCGGTTTGCATTGTGGTAGGCGTGAGATATAACATGCAGCTGTACTTTTTTATGTTTTATGGTTCTTTTTAGAGGTACAGTATATTTTTTAGAATTTGAGTAAATGTAATTATTATTTTAGCTGTTGGCTGAGATAATGTTTATCTGGTTACTAGTACGGATGCAGAAGTTTAATCTGTGTGTAATAATTGTAGCTAGCATTATTTTTAGTCATTTATTATATTTTGTTTCACTAGTAGCTTGGAATTGAATTAGAGAAGTTTCTATTTAAATATATACCTAATTTTTGTTTCTTTACATCCTTATTCATTATTGCTGGAGAAAGATATGTATACTATCTTTATATAGATATAATTTTTTTATAATATAAAGTCATAAGATCATAGTCCACTGTTGACAGTTGTTACAAGTTCCATGAATTTCTTTGTGTAGTTAGTCAAAACAAATATATGTGTGATATCACATTATTAAATATTATTTCAACATCATTATATTCTTGAAAACAGATGTTTCTTCAGATTAACAGAAAAATTTCAAGACATCCACCATAAATTGTAAGAATATTGTAATGGTTGTATTTTTTATAGGTTAATTATCAAACTGTTGTGGGTTGGCAACCTAAAGAAGTATTGGTACTATGTCAGGAAAGTCCGGCTGATGTTCTTCTGACACTCAAAAAGCGACCCCGACTAACTCACACATTTGGACAAATATATATGAAGCCTTATCGTTTACCTAGCAGAAAGAGATCTATGCCATATAATAGATGGGGTAGTCTACCATCTCCCAGGCCAGAACTAGTAGCTTTTGAACTACCCAAGCCCAGGTAATTTTTTTTATATTTCTTGATTATACGAATTCATGATTTTATGAAACTTAATTATTTTGATAAAATTTATTTTAGGCCAATCATTGCTATTCCGACACCATTGCTGGATGAAGAAAATTCATCTTCAGATGAGAGTGAAAATTTGTCTCGTGCAGGATCTCCTACGTCAGAACACATTTCCTCTCAGCCCAGGTAAATTTATCTTTTAATGTTATCATGATTGCAGAGAGGATGAATTAAATTTGTCCCAAAATGAGCAGACATTTAAGATTCTCTGCATTTTTTTTGCAGCTTAACACCTTTGCTATCATTAGTATTCAGGTTTATTTATGGAAAGGTATACAATCAAAAAATATATAAAAATTGTAAAAAATCACTTTAAAAATGGTGAATATTTTACAGAGAAAAAATGGCGGCATGTTTATAATGTCAACTAATTAAATAAATTTGGGACATCCTATATATAATTCTACCGAAGAATAAATAATCAATCTATGATTTATTGTTTATTTTTTGAACAATGAATGTATATGTACATACTATACATAATTCTATTGATAGATTTAGTCAGAAAATGTTTTTTGTAGAATAGTTTGGCTGGCATTTTGCCAAAATTTTATATCCCATAGTTTTATTCAGTTATGTTCAGATGCAAATCAATTTAATGATTCATTTTCTTCAGTCTTTTTGTATGGAAAATTCATCTAAATTATTACTTTATATAACTTCATATAATTTATAAACATAATCGATTATTTATTCATATGCCTATGATAATAATAATTTTAATCCTTAGTGAAGTAATTATGTATTTGTTGTATATTTCTAGGATATACTTGCCCAAGCCACGATCAGTTGTTCAAAGAAGAAACACTACCAGTGGAAGTAGTCCAATCTCCAAGAGGCCAAATATTAGTATTGAGCAGGTATCTATTAACTTTACTAGTATTTACTTGCCATATTTAAATTCTAAATTAGGAATTATGCCAGGATGAGTTTGAAATTCGGAGCATAATATGTTGATGTAATTTTTTTGCAGTTTTGGCGAGAATTAAACAACCACAAGTTTCTTCAGCATTCTGGAAGTGCACAAATGGCCAACCAAAATGATTCGGATATTCTATCAGATAACCTGTACAGAAGAGATAAATCTGTTTCATACAGCGCAGGTCTTGAACTCTCACCGAGAGCGAAGACATGTCTGGGAGTTGGACTGACCCATCTCAAGGTAGTAAAATTAAAAGATGAGTTGACCACCGGCACAAATGATAAAGCTTTCCCTAAAATGGTGAAATTTCATGACCAGCTGGTAACTGGAAGTAATGATAGCACAAGCACGAATATTCATGATGATCGGGTAACGAGAGAAAGAGGAAGACTAGACAAAAGTTTTTCTACTCCCGCCTATGATTTTGGTGAAACTGATGATAGCGAATTTCCATTGATACGAGAAGTTATTCCTGAGTCGCCTACATCTGTGGACAGTCCTAATATTATATTACATAGTCCACAAAAAGACCAAATCATTGAATTTATGAAATCCAGTGAGCAGATCGGAGGTGCTATGATTAACCAAAAGAACAGGGATAGAAATAAATCCAATGGTGATATTGTGGAAAAAGTAATGCCTGAAAATATATTTGGAGAAATAGAAAACAATTCTCTTGATACCAAAGCCACAGACAAAACGAGTAGTATCCAACAAGATCAAGACAAAGTTGGTAAAATATTTGAAACTATAAATATAGCTTTACTTGAACATCGGAAAAAAGAAGCAGAACTAAACAGCAAAGTATCCGCTAGTGGTGGTTTGCAAAGTATATTTGTGACTGAATTTGGGGAATCATCCTGTAAGAAAGTATATGATTCTGGTATGAGTGAACAAATTCAGACAATACAAAATGAGTTACTGGAGGCGATTAACGAACAGAGAAAACTCTCCTTTCCAAAACTTTTGGAGCCTGCTTCAAAGGTAGATGTGCCTCCTGAGCCACCTCCTCGACCCCTAAGCACTCAAAAACCTGGCTACATACCGCCTAAGCTATTTAAAAATATCCAAAAGCAAGATATTCAAGTGATTCCCAATATTGATATAGGTTCTACAAATATGATTAACAGAAATGATATCCTATTACCGATCTCTCCAGGAGCTAACTCTCTATCAGGATCTCTTTCTTTTGAAACGAAACATTCCAATAGCAACTCGTCAACATTAGAACTATCGTCACCACGTACTCCGTTAATGCCATCACAAAGTCTACAAAGATTAGAGGTTGATCAGAAGACTCCTATGATTGTAAATAAACTTGACACATCACTTTCTCCTTCGAAGCCTGTTGGTTATGATAGTTCCAAATCATCACTTTCTCCCGCAAATAGTGTGGTCCGAGTGATTTTATCCACAGCGAAATCCAAAAGCATTAAGAAGAAAAATTCGATTCTTGCAAGTGAGTAATAGTTTCACATGATTTAGTATTTTTTCAATGGACATAATATTGCATGTCCTAGTTCAATGTATAGGAAAAAACTATTTTATTTTGATTTTTTTAATTTCAGAAAGACGCAAAATTTCAGTTAGTGACTTGGGTGCAGGAGACATGCAAGGATATCTTCATCAGAGATGTCGTGCAAAAAATAGTAGCAACTGGGATGTACGATGGTGTGTTCTTGTTGGTAATACATTCTATGGATTTAAATACAAAAATGTAAGTGAACTGTGAAACGTCCTAGTGTAAATTTTTATAATAATATTTTTTTTTTTATTTTCCATATTGTAATGCCTACATATGAAACCCAGAAAATGGTCCCAATTCTATGTAAATATAATATATAAACATAAAATGTGAATGTATAATATAACTCTTTTTTAGTAGTACCATCCTTTTACCTTCATTTTAAAATATGATCATCTTCTTATTTTTTTTTCAGTCGACAAAAGCTGAATGTCTGATTTTCTTAAGTGGTTTTACTGTATCGAAAGCGCAGGAAGTTAATTCTAAGCAGTTTGCCTTTAAAATTTACCATACAGGCACTTTTTTCTATTTCGCGTCAGACAATGCCGAGTCAATGACTGCATGGGTGGATTGTATTACTTCTGCAACTTTGACTAACAATGATTCATGGGACAGAATTCACAAGAAAGATAGAAAAATCGATGAGTCAAAACATTTTTCAGAAACTGATAATTCAGATGATGACACACTAAAACCTGGGGAAAAGTCAAAGTCCAGTGATAATAAACAAGAGAAATCAGAAAAATCCAATAAATTTGGATCCTTGAAAAAGTTTGCAAGAATGCAAAAGTCTGAATCGCAAGAAAATGTGAATCAATCTTCAACGAGTCTTGATAGAAAATATCTAAGATTTTTTTCTTCAAAACATAGCAAAAACAAAGAAGAAAAATCAAAGTTCAAAAGCACAGATGTCCCTGTGCCTACTGATCAATATAGAAGTTACAGGAAAATTCCACTTAGCGGTCCTTCTATGTCAAACTCATCTCAGTCGAGCTTACAAACTGCCAGCTCCACTAGCAAAATCACAAAAGCAGTTCAGGAGGAATCATCTCAAAGCATTGCAAAAATTAAAAAGATTGGGCCAATAGAAATCCAACACAATATAAAAGAAAATCTTCCAGATGTAACAGCTAACCATCAAAAATTAGCACCGAATCCCATAAATTACATTCATGCATCTAATCCCAACCTTCTGGACTTTGAAAAGTGTGATTTTGTTACCAAACCAAAATGCAATGCACCATTCACGAAGAATATCGTTCAAAGACCGGATAATTTAATAGGTTTTGTTACTTTAGAACAATTCATGTTAAATAAGCAGGAAGAAGAAAGGAGACAAGTTTTCTCAAATAGAGTTCTTATGGGTGTTGAAAAAGATTTGCGGGCAGACGAAAAGAACCATAATAAAAATCAAACTATGAATGACATCAATTTACAAAGGCAGTGGGATAAAATTGTACCCGATGTCATCTATGGGGAAACTCGAACGTTTTTGGAGAAAAATATGACCACCGCTAAGATGGAACGCATTCAAAATAGATGTTTACCGGAAACACCAGCGGTTAGCAAGACTAAAATTGAAGTGCTAGATCATAATTTGACCGAATCTCACATATCTCGTGAAAACAAAAAAAATTCAAGATATGGTGCCAAAAAAAAGAATGATGGCTATGAAACAATCGAATATGATGATGCGGATAAGGTGAAAATGATCAAGGATAATAATAATATTGACATTATTCCTACAGTTATTCCACGAAAACTGTCATTTAATTCAGTAAAGGAAAACTATGAAAAGAATAATTCTGAAGTTTCTCCTAATCTGTTAGAAGATGTTATTAAAGACCACTTTGTTAATCTGTTTGATACTGGAATCACACCTGATAACTCTAGGATAATTCCAATTGAGGTAAACAACATAAAAGATAACAATTTCAGTACATGTAAAAATGTCGATAAATGTTTCAACGCTAAAGATCTTGGCTATGAAATGCTGTATGATGACGGTGTGCAAACATCATTTAGTATGAGTTCCAACAGTTCTACAACTACAGTTATTGAAGAGGAAACAGTAACACAAAGGAAAGTTCCTTTAGAATCAAAAAAACCCCTTCCTCCACCGAAAACATCTAAAGTAAAACATTCTGTTAGTCGACAGAGTTCAATCACATCAACTGGGGATCGGAAGTCTGTAGGCCCGGATATGAAACCTGTTTTCAAACAAGGCGATTGCCCTGAGAAGTTTTGGCTAGATTCACTTAGGAGAAATGACAAAGTAAAAGCTGCTAAACTCAACGAACATTCCAGTGGGTTGCGACCTGATAAGTTTTATACAAAACATAGTGAACCATCAACTTATATGAAAAGTAGTGAAGCTACTATTGTGAAATCAGACAAACTTCAAAACAAAGGATTATCTAACAATGATAATGTGTATTCAGTTAAAGTTGGAGAACATAAACCATTAAAAAGCGCAACACAGTACACACCCATGTCTTTACCTCTTGCTTCTACTAGCAAGGCGTTAAAAACATCCCCTCAATTCGAACTTTCCTTGGATTCTAGGTAAGTTTTATTTAAAATCTTGATTAAAGATCTAACTTTACTAACCTTCTTTTTATAATTCGTGTGTAATTGTCTTGCTTATGCGTGAGTGGTAAGCGTGCGTGGTTTAGTGCAGAGTTGCATAACGAATTAAGAAGTCGAAAATCCAGGACTAGATGACCGATCAGTTGAGCCATATTGCCCCACAACTAGTTCTCATTAAAAAGCCGTCAAGATATGTCTTCATCATCAATCAGTTAGGGATTGCAAAACTTAATTTCGAATTTGTTGTCATAAATACTATCCAGAATTCTGGAAAGATCTAAGATTTCGAAATTCGACCCTATTCCAAAAATATTTATATTCAAATTTTTTTATTTTCTCTAATATTTAATAGGGATGCGGCACCAGCAGCTTCTGGGATTTCCCGTATAAAACAGATGTTTCAACATAGTGGAAATTCCAGCAAAAGTATTTTAGCTGCAAATGTGACTCCGACAAAAGAAAAAACTCTTTTGGGCTCACCGAGGCTTCATCGAGCTATTTTTCGAAAGCATCATGCAACTTCTCCTGACGAATGGTCGCAAGATTTCATTTATTCAAAGGTTCATCTTCTTTTTTGTATTATATTATTTAGTATCCAATTTGTTCTAAAGTTTTCTTTACTTTTTTTAAAATATTATTTTTATTTTTTTTTGTTGTTTATTTTTTATTTCATTTTATTTTCGCAGGGTTCCCCTTCCACATCCAACTTAGATAGTGTAAGCAATGACCCGTACTTGTTTTCTGTTCCGAGTGAGACCGCTCTGAGCATGTCTAATTGTGAGCCTACAAATATTAGTAATGTAAGCACTCCAGATTATCCGCATTTAGAATATCCCCCAGTATTTGAACCTGAAACATATTCACTCGCTGATCCGGGGCCCAGTATATTGAGGAAGAAGAACTACGATGCTTAGGAATTTATTTTTAAGACTGCTTTTCTGGGTATAAACTGCTGACTGAACTATTAATCAATTATGATACCACCTAGTTGTATTGTATAAAAACGAATTGGATATTATTACTCTTCATACGTATTTTTCACAATAGTAGAAATGCATTTTCAAAAAGTTTTTTTCAAAAGTCATTTCAAATATTTCATAATACATACTCATAAAACCTTGTTTTAACTAGAAATCCAATTTCTCTAATCTTACTATTTTGAATATACCCGTTTTAAATTAATTCAAAAAAATATTTTTGATTTATTTCTTGACTAAAGTATTTTAAATCTGTTTCTTTATCGATGCGACTCGAATAATGAATATTTAAAAAATGTATTTCTAAAATTCCATGCTGAAAAATTTCATGTTTGCCTATATTGATGTGAATAAGATTTATTCCATTATCTACATGGAACAAAAGTCTATTCTCAGTGAACAACTTGCTGTATCAGGTAGTCCATTACTGTACACAGTATTAAAATATTGATAATTCTGCTTCACAATGTAAAACTTTCATGTGTTCTGTTAGCAATGAAAACTGTATTTAATGTTGATAATAATAGTTTAACCAATTAAATTCTCAACTTATATCATATTATTTAAAATGACAATATTTTATTTATCTTAATGCCATCAGACTGATGAAAACCGTGTTTTATTTTGTAGGAGGGAGCAAAATGGTAACACCAATAATATTATCTGCTTTTATTTTCACCTGCTCTGTAAAATTTTAATTTTCTACACTATTATAAAATACTTTGCACAATTTATAAAAAAATGTAATAATAAAACTTCTTGTAACATAGTTTATCACTGCGCATAGCGCATTTCACGCAATGCAGACCCTAGTAATAAGATTTTGTAAATGAGGCTTTTTAATAGGTAATCATTTTCTAAATATAAAAGTGATAGATATAAAATACAACATTATATTACACTTATTTTTTGAATTGATTGTTATTGCAATGATGTGATGTAGAATAAATTATTAATATCATATTAAAAAAAAAATATGTAAGATAACAAGTATCATTATTAATTTTTATCTGCTGGAAGAAAAGTTGGTCTATCATATGACGTCATATATATATATACCTTATATTATAATTCTGTCTTGCATGCAGTATTATTTGTTTTTCCAATTCAAACAAGTGGATAGTAAGTTTTGCAATTTTCAAATGTGTCTTATAACATTTGAAAGCATGCATATATTGTTTACATGATAAATTACTTATATTTATCATTCATTTTCCATTTTCATATATCATAGAAATGAATAATGATGTTAATTCTATGTCATTGAAGTTTTAACTATAATTTTATTGATTTAACTTAATTAACATCGTAAGAATAAAATATTTTTGTTCTTACGATTTTTGTATTGTATAAAAGCAATTAAGTTTACTTTGATGAATTTTCTTTCATAATTATATGTAGATACCAATGCTCCCTCTAATATCAACTTCATCGGACTGTATTAGAAAGGATTCAATACTGATGCAGTCTTAGAGTTGTAATAAGTTGCATGCGATTAATGATCATCTTACTATAAAAATGCATTTTTATTTACAGGTACAGATATCATTTAAAAAATATCAGCATTTGAAAGAATATTCTCGTTTCGTCTATTATTGCTCAATATATTATATAAAATTTAGTGTAGGACCTTGTGTATTGAAGACATTTTTATTATTATGAAGTTACAAAAATGTACAATAATTTCTTTAGAGTGTGCCTTGAATTTGATATTTATAATGTAAGTATAATTATGTTGCAATATTAGTATGTCATTAAATAATATAAGAGTTATGAGTGAGATCTAAACTTTTGTCCATTAGACTAGATATATGAAAATTATCATCTTGCCTTGATTTTGATTATTCCACGGGCTTCCTTTGCATGTAACAAATATAATGTTAATGTGTATATTTTTATATGCCTCTTATAAATGAACAAATTATTATTGTAATATATCTGCTTTTTAAAATTTAGTTAATATCATTTTTCAGGGACTAAAGAGAAATGAATAATTTTATTGAGGAAGTGGTTAGTCCTTATTCATAATAATAGTTATGACTACTTTGGAAACTGTATTTATATAACACTAATATTTAAATTATGTATTGCTATACACTACACGTTCCAACAGAAGTTTTCTGCCAGATTTTGAATTATACTCACCATATATACACTATATACTTCAAGAAATAGTAAACAAATCATACCGTGCAACATTCTGCCCCAGGGAAAATTGTACTGGTAGACCTATAAAAAGTCAGCACAAATTTTCATGTTACTAATGGCGTCAGTCACTGTGGTGGTTCTTTTAAATTTTGTGTTAGAAAAGAGTTTGAGAGGACAGTTCAATGCCTTTATTTTGTTACCTTATTTTATTAATCCTAAAATTCTTTGATCAGTAACTAGATGATAAAACAGGTAAGAAAACATACCTCCACTTCATCATGTTTATTTCCTGTGTAAAAACAAAAACAGTTTGAACCTGTGAAACAATGGTATAATTGTCAACTGTGTTCCTGTCGATGACTGGAGTATAACTGATGAATGGTTTAATTAGTGTGATTTGTTTGACACATTTTATTTTATTTGATTACAGTATTATTATATTTACACATGTAGTAATCCCACAGTTAAACACATAACTCAAGACTTATAACTCTATATAATAAAATAATGTGGCTGAAAAAGTAGTTCTTTCGAGGCAGTCACAGCACGAATTTAACAAACTTAAACTTAGAGTAATATTCAAGGATATTTTTACTTTTAGCAAGCAACAAATATTATTTGCAGCGTTAGTTTGTACCAAAAAACTGTCATCTTTTAATCGTTGTTTAGTATTTTATTGTAGTCCAAACTTTCTCTATTTTTCAAAATTGATAACTCGATAATATTTTATATACATTTTAATTAGATAGTCAATCTTGATCATAATGCCTATATTACAATGTTAATTTTTCTGGTGAACATTTTAGCAATAATATTATTGATTTGTGTTTAGGTATGTGATATGTTACATAGTAATCATGTTTTATTTCAGTCTTTAAAATGCCTTTGGAGTCCGACAGATATTTTTTTAGACCTCACCATTTTTTTATTAAAATTTGTAAAATCTCAATTATATACTTTGTTATTCCATTTATTGTATATTGTGTGGTTTCTAAATATTATCGATGGTTGGATTATTAAATTTATAGAAAGACTAGATGTTGGAAATTATGGTGCTTTGACAAAAGATTCTATCAAAAATTGTATATACCATGTATTGAAAAATTATATTATTCTTATAATAAGATTATGATATTTTGCCTATTGCACAACATGTGATATTTGATGAAATAATAGCATATTAAAAACTATTAGATATAAGATAATATTTTTTTTCTGTAAATTGTACCTAAATAAATATAGATATTAATTACACAACGAAACATGTTTTTTTTAAATAGCATTAGTCTTATTTTAAGTACATACATGCGAGACTTATAATAAAAGCTTTGCCTTTACTGTTTAGCGATATAGTTACAAAAGATTGGAAAGCATATAAAAATACAACTATCACATTTTATATATAAAATTTTAGGGTGTGCTTAAAATTAAGAGATATTTACAATGGTTTTAATAGACATAATAATTAAATAATTTTAATAATAGATAAAAAAATCCTGTTTCATAAACACCGTAAAAGAATATGGTATTACAGTACCTATTCATATAGCCAAATAAATTGAATGATAAATTCAATAGTTGGAAATGAATATAATATTATTATTATTTTTTAAATAAAATAAGTATTTTTATAATAATATTATATATGACTTCTTACATCCCAAGGATAAGACAGGCACAATGAAAATTTTAAACAATGATTAATATGTTTATATTTTTCAATGTGTGGTCACTGTACATCACTCAATTGTATACATGTAAATAAATTGTACCCATGTCTACTTCTATGTACTAGTTAGTTTTCATATCTCTATTGAGGTAGTTGATTGAATTGAAAAATAATATAGTAGATTTGACTAAAGAAACTTTTTAAAACACATAAATTAAAATATATTCAAAGATCAGATTTTTACAAACACTAAAATCTGGAGTAACTGTATTCCATTCATTGAATATTTTGAAGTATTTGATGTTTTAAAATGTGTACCTACTTAAAATAATAATATTTTATTATGTTTGTAGGGTAGTGTGTCCGAAATAATAGTATTTAATTTATTTTAGTACATTATCGAATATATAAATTTTAGGCCATACGAACATCCTTTGGTTTCATCAAGCAACGAGAATTAGGTTTCTATTGTGGTGTAATAGGTTACCGATAAAAATAATTTTTCAGTAATCATGTCATGTTAGTATAATATTTAGGTACTTAGGACATTTAAATTTGTTCATTGGATTTGAATCATTATGTGTAATACAGTTAACCACAATTTTATAGATCTAACAGACGGGTTAAATGACTGCTACATTTAATTAATAATCACTTGTTATATTTATATGTATGTAAATTACAATACTAAAGTATGAAGAGCGATTGACACCAAACACGTGATATCTTGATGTGGATAAAATAATATCTAAAATTTTGCGGCTCTTTTTCAGTGAATTGATAATCTTTGATTTCGCGCTTATTTTGGTTGCAGAAGTTTTGAGAGGAAGTGAAATTTTTTTAGGGGTTAGACTTAAAAATAAACAAGTAATTCTTCGTATTCTCAATAATTCATGAATCAAGAATTTTCTCTCGGTCTCGAAATAATTCTAAAAGGTATTACTCATATTTGGCTCTTTTGGCTCAAGAATTTGCCGACCAATGGTTTACCATATGAGAAAGAACGCTTCAGCGGGACTATTAGTAGACGTCGCAGATGTTCTACAAAAATTGATTTTAAGGAGAGTATAATCATTATTCCGGTAAAAAATGCTTCAGAATTTAACTTTTTATTTTTGTTCTTTTGCGAAAATCGTATTTTTGGACTTTTATATTAATTGGCCCGCTCATCATAGATAAATATTGCATGCAGTAAATGTAATGTATATTCTTGTCAGTTACTTTCGATAACCTAAGAGAATTTTCGTTTCACATTAGTCTCATATAATTTTAAAATTATATTTGCACTAAAGATGTATGTAAATACGAAATATTAATAAGGTAAGTTCCAAATCGATATTAAAATAATACATATAAAAGTGCTGAATTTCTATAAGAAATAATTATTTCAAAGGACAGGCTTTATATCCTAACCGAGCATGGAATGTTAAAATAGAACTAGTTGTAGACAGAACAATGTAGACGGCAGATCAAATTAAGCAGTTTATGAAAATACTTACAAAAAAATTAGGCATGTAAAAAGATGGCGGAAAAAAATAAAGAGAATTTTTCTTTTCACGAAACGATCAGATAAACGGAAAGGCGACATTTTGAGCGAGAATTTGAAGCATACGGGTCGGTTTTATTTCGCAGATCCGTTTTCAGCCAATACATCACTGTCACAGTCAGTGACGGATTCCATAAGAGGATTCAACTCAGAGGTGATAGGACTATGAAAATTTATGGTATTGTAGACATCCTCCCTCACATTTAGCCTTTTGTTTTTTACGCTTTCTCAATAAAGATATACTGTAGGAAATATCCTATATTTTTTTGGACTTATATCCAGCAGTAGCATAGCTAAAGAAATGTTTGGTCGACTGTATAAATATGTTACCTATAAAATGAGATAAAAATTTGTTTGTTCCCAAACTATAATAATATGTTTTTTTTTTGTGGTTGACGTGCGATTGACGTGTTACATTATAGCTTTTGTAAGTCTGTATACTTACAGTACAATATATATTGCTGTATTTTTTTACAATGACGTAGTTTATATTCCGTGTTTCATGTTCAGTTTTGTTTTCTATCTTTAAGCGTTACAAGAATTTGTACTATACTACTATGCGCTTACAATTTTGTTGGATATGAAGATTGATCAGATCACACTTTGAAACCTGACTACGTCTCTGGCCTTTAAGTTCGCTGATATGAAAATTTCTAGAAATATTTTACAAAATGTATGTTTTATCTTCCTACATGATGTTATAATATATATTGTTTCATAGTTGTTTTATAATAGCTATTACACTTTCGACATAAATAATACGTTACCATTTATAATGCCGCAAAATACTGTGAAATGAATCTTCTGTTGGTGCATACAGATTAAATGTAACGGAAAATATTATTTTTATATTACTCAATAAAAAATTTAGCCTCTAGAATAAAATATCATTATTAGTTATCGACTGATTTATAGTATACTGAGTTACAAAAAAGATAAACATTACTCCAGTAAAGAAATACTATTAAATAAATTATATATTAGTTGTTCCTTTACAGTGAAACTGTAATGTCTGACAACTTGGTAAGTAACCCACATCTGTTACTCATTCATAAGACCTTTGGGAACTTGTCTGTATTATATCGTGCTTTGTGAACACTGTCGCATACTTTTCTCTCGAGTAATAATTGAATATTGTTGAATAAGTCATTTATATAAATTATATTATAGGTAGACTTTATGTTTATATTTTTTTCTACTCAGCATAGAATATTTTTTTTCTCCGAAAAATAATATGTGCAACATTTATACGAACGTAGAATGTAAGTACATAGTAGTAAATTGACTTTTGAGTATTTTAATTTATCAGAAGAAACATATTCCAAGTTAAATCAAAACCAACATATAAATTTATAAAAAAAACAGGTTAATTTACAGTTTTAACAGTTTTGAATTTCTTTGAAAAAGCTCTTTGGTTAATTTGGAGCTTATAAATAATACATTTGAGAGGTACGCTGACAAAAATCAAAACCAAATGGCAAACGTTTGGTAGCAGATTTTTAATGCGTAGAAAAAAAATCAGTCATTACAAAATTTGCAAAAAGTTATCAGGTTTGGTGGAATGTTTTCGTTAAAATTTTTGTGATTATTTTGTCATCAAAATTTTTGATTAAAGGAGCCAAATTTGTAACTCCGTTTGTTTAACGAAAATTTTAATGTTGTTTGATTTTTATTTTACTTATGTTTTTTTTTTATTTTCAGCTATATCACTGAAATTTGAACAGCTAGTAGTATAAGTAGTCTTGCTCGTGTAATCCGAAAAGAAGTATGTCGAGTTTTGTAAACATTCATAATACTTATAGATAACCATTTAAAAATTTGAATGCCTTATAAAGGTATTTGAATAAAACATCATTTTTATAAATTAAAGAAGTACTAGTAAATTGATATGTTTCGAGTACTTAAGAGATTTGAGCTTATTATCATCTGCATAGTTATGTTGTCATTAAGAAAAAAAAGTATTGGTACGACTGTTACACGTTTGTTGGCAAAAATCGACATCAAACACATTAAAAATAAATGAATCTTCTGATATCAAGTTGATATAAGGCTATACATATTTATTTCGTTCATATTGTATGATATTTACTAACAATTTTGTATTCTCATTCTTTCATCTCTCTGTTTATTCAATGTATGAGTTATGTTAAAAACATTCCATATTTTATTACACGTTGTCATTATACGTCTATTTTTATTGACTATGGTGCGATATCAATGGCTATAAGTTGGAAATATGTATCATACATTTGTTAAATTGTTCAGAAAGACCAAACAACCTTATACAAGAGCTAGTATTGCGAAACGAATGAAAATGAACTATATTTTTTAAAATGAAAATAAACAGTACTTCAAAGTGTATTTGATTTTCTTTAATGTCTTAATACTTAGTTTTTGGCCCTCCTGAACAATTGAACAAATGTATAATACGCGTTGTCAACTTACGTTTATTTCGTACCGGGAAAAATTTGAAGGTATGGCTGAAATAAAAGTAAAATCTTTTAATATTATCGGCCGAATTGTTTGAATGGCAACTTACAAAAAAAAAACTAATAACATTTTTACTTAATATTTTTGTAGAACCTACTCACTGTGAGACAAATAAAAATGATAAAATCAATTGTTCTACATCAGACATTGTCGGCTCAATCACTTTTCAACAATGCTTATTGAAGTTTTAACTTATATAATTTTATTTTTGACGTTAAGTTACCGTATCTTTTTGTCGATATAAATGTTATTACAATCATATATTGTGTGTTTTCTAAAATATATACGTAAACCTTTATATTTTAGTTTGGTATTATTCTTTTTAAAACTATTTAATGCTTTTTGATTACTTTAAGAAAACGATATTATTGAGCAATGTCATTTTTGATCATAAACTGCTTGAGTTGCCATAGTTAACAAAGAGCTAACAATTTTTATAACGATCCTAAAAAAAACCTTGTTGAAATAAAAATAAAACTTAAGGTACAAAGCCGCAATCGTTGTGTTGATTCAATTATTAAATAGTAGCATTATTTCTAAACGACACGAAGTCGTTACATAAAATATTATAAGTTCTCTCAATCGAGTAGGATATTTTTATCGATGCTTTGTGCCGATTGTTCAGTCAGTGCTGCTGATCACCAGACCCTGGATCTTGTTTTCTTTTATATGTACTCCGGGTCGGAGTGCCTGGGAGATATGTCGTGGACGGCGCAGGATCCCGCAAGCCCGCAAGCCGCCGGGGAGGGTCGCCGCCCTGTCCTTGGATTTATGGAGGCTCCGGGACATACTACTGGTCCCCCGCTCGCCCAGTGCAAGCGCCGGGACACCCGTGCCCCTGAAGTCGTCAGTTGCGTGCCCCCGTTTCTCTTTAAACTGTGCATCTGAAATAATAAAATATTATTTAGTATTAGTCAATAAATAAAACCAGTTCTAACAACCATAACCAATTTTATGGTAAAATTTACTTTTTTGATCAAATATGGATCTGATGTAATTGGGTTTTTTTTAAAATATATTAATATTTTTTTATGAATATTGGTTTGTTGGTTTTCAGTTTTAGAAATCCGTATTTGGTTGCAAGAATTATTAATTCCAAATATCTGGATAGTAAGTTATTGAAACAGAGCTAGACTATAGTAACCAATAATCTATAGTAGAAGAAAATCTCTCAAATTGTGTTTATTTATAGGTGGTAATGTTGTAATCTAAGGACTTATGAAAACCCTCAACAGTGGAGAGATTTCTCAGGGGATACATTTCCGAATTTACGTAAAACAACCCAACGATAGATGCAAATGAAATACGTGAATTTTTAATTCGACATCTGAATTCGCAGTTATACATCGCATAACAGTCTCAACACAATACAGATACTTGTCTTGCATTTAAATATAAATTCAAAATACTGAATTGAATGCAAGTAATGAATTAATTATAAGATTTTCGTTATCATGATGTCTGCTATTTATTCATAGAAATGTGTTTGAGATTTAATATTTGACATACAATGTGAAGTTTATAACAGATAGTGGCTCACTATTTTGAGACCGTGATCGACTTTATTTTCATTTGGGTCTCTGCGATCGAATTATGAGCTCAAATGATTTATTTTAAGAATAAATACAAAATGAGTTATTTTAATATTTGCAAGACAATATTTAACATTTCAATACAAAGGAAAGTATCTCCATTTCTTAATTTAAAAGATTTATGGGATAACGTTCATTTAAAAAGATCTTTGGCGTGATTAATCAAACTCATCTGCAAATAAATATGCGAACCAAAAAAGGAACTGAATTGCTGAAAAAACTGACCGTGACTGCGACTTGTTGGTCAGTCCTGGATTATAATACTGATTGTCAAACTAATCAGACGTTACAGTTCTAGATTACAAAAAATATAAAATAGTTTTTTAAACTTTGGTTCGGGACTTGAATTATCGATATCGGCAAGAAACTATACCATCTACTCATATACCAACTATCATGAGATAGATAAATTTATGATGAAATATCCATATATCATCACTGGAAAATAATAATATTCCAACAATGAGAAACAGTAGCAATTTAAATCAATTTAATAAGCTATTTCATTATTCAATCGAGCAATTTAAATTATTAATTTAATACGGTTTCCCGCGCAAAATAAAATTATATTTGCGCTCAGCCATCGACAAGAAACTTGACGCTTTCATCAGTTGTTTATTTTGTCTATTGTATTTATCTAATATAATTTGATATATTTTTTTGAAACTATTATTCTATGATGACAAAAAACAAATGAATTGTGTTATAATCAATTGAAAATCTTTGAAAAACAATTCTGATTTACAGTAATTCAATTCGATTTGCAAACTAAGACATTATATCGTTTTATAGAAATACAAATAATCGTAAAATTTTTATAAATCGATCGAGCTCCTACATTTATAAATGTTGAAGTATTGATTTACTTTGAGTTATTGGAAAGGTTCCATTTTGTAGAGTTGTGGTCACCCAGCGTGCTATCAATTTGGTAACGTTTTTAGAACTTGCGGTGAACTGGGAGGTAATGTATTACGAAAGTATTATATGGAGATACTTGATACACGAGAGAAAATATTGTTTGCCTCTAACAACTCTCGCATGCATCGTAACCATCGCATGCGAATAATTGATGCATTCTACTTGCTGTGAGGTATAAATAATTTTCTTTCAAAATTGCGGTATACAATACTGCATATTTGACGTCATACGTGAACGCTTGTAAATGCATTAGGCAAAGTAGTGTAATTTTTATTTTCGTAATATTTTATTTGACATCGTCTAGAATATTAAATTAAATTCAATTTAGGTAAAGTTGTAAAAGGAAATCTAAAAATAATTAAATATTTCTTCGAAAGTAAAAACAAAAATACAAAACAACGTTTAGTATTTTTGCAAGTTTGCATTTGTAAAAAAAATACAGGTTTGAAATTAGAACGCATGACGCTTACTTAATACTAAAGAACTCGCAGTTATGAATTAACCACCGGCGCATGAATAATATAAATAGAAAATTTGTCGTCATTACAGATGAATGTGGTAAAAAGTTTATTCACCATTTAATTTTGAGCTAAATTTTCTTGTTTGATGTAAATCACCACCGTCGTTTTTAGGGCCATGTAATGTAAATATAATAGATATACTATTATAGATACATATGTGTTCGAATTAAACTAATCTGGTCTGGTTGTAATTAGTTTTTTCGAACTACTAGGTCTACGCGGCTTGAAATAGAAAACCCCAGTGTAGAGCGATTAATTAGTTATCTATAAATAAAATTGTAATTGAATAGCGCTTATAAATAATTGGCAAAGAAGTCGTAATATTTCTGATGAAATTTGTAACACTGTCATAAAGATGGCAGATTTTTTTGTACATCGATTAATGTTACTATTATAGTAAATACAAATTAAATCAAGGTTAAATATTTATTTCTATTTACGAAAATATTATTACAAAGATGACTCGTAATTTATTATACTGCATCATAACATGTCACTGCAGAATTTAAACTAATAAATCAGAGCGATGCACGTTTTCACATTTACAATACATTTTCTCTTCACGAATTTATTGCTAATAAGACTTGGCCCAACTACGAAATAATAGAGTTCAGTGTCATAAATTTAATAAAATGCTGAAGAAAATACAAGGTAAACTTATTTTCATATAAATAACTAAATTACTTTCGTGTCAAAAATGTTAATATTAAATTTACGCCGCGTACAAAGTATAATAAAAACAAAGCGAATCCAGTGGATTTTTACGACCGTCTTATGATATTAGTGTCATGATCTTGAATATCATTTAATCAGTGTGTGCTATGGTTACAACTTTAATATGTTATCTCAGGCGTTTCAGGTGACCCCATCAGCGTGAGCCTCATTTGTGACTCCTTTATTTAACTTTGATGTAGACGGTGTCGGTAGACGAACTTTAATCTCACTGCGTACACAACGACTATAAGGGTAGGTAAGAACCGAATAGAGATTTTCAAGACGTTTTAATCATCTTCTCTCCATCAAAGTATATAAATGCATACATACAATATAATTAATATTTCGTCTCATCAAATCCATCTGCGCTAATGGAAAATTACTGAAGCACTTTAATTCACTATATCACCCATAAATATATTGTCATAGTAGATCTATCTTAGAACCACGTCACTCATAAAGAAAAATTGAGACGCTCATAGTGTCTTAAATTCGTATTTTTGCTATACACTTAATGATATGTTAAAAGACTTCCATAATTAATAAAGTATTACTATCATTTCATAGACATACATAAAATTACAATCACACAATATTTATTAAGATACAGCTGTCCATATTAATTGGTGACTTTTCGCTCCATGACAACGGTATATTTATTTACTCAATATAGTACATTGGTGTTTTCAGTAACTCATACAAAAATTTCGACTAAAAATATGTTGACAGACAAAATCGGTCGGAACTTTGAATATATTTTATTTAACATCATCTTATTATTTCAATTTTAAGCACTTAAAAAAATGACTATCTGAATATATAAAATGATTTAACTTACTTATTTTAGGAAATTTTAATCCAATATTGAATTGTCATGATTGACTTTCATTATCATTTTGGTTAAAAAGATTCAACTATTAAAAATATATTCAAATGAATAGACTAAGATACCTACATACTGTATAAAGTGGAATTTACGTTTACTTTATTTAGTAGACAAGTGAAAAAACACGCTCAAATAAAAATCTTTCACTGATTGACGTCAGAGAGTATTTTGCTCTTTTTGTAAATTACTACAAATTGAATGTGACGCATCGGAGAGAAAATGTCTTTCAGACAAATCGAAGCCTTCGGCATTATGTATACCAAGCACTTTCTACTTATCAAATGAAGAATGTTTTCTCAGATTGCAGAATATATCCATGGCATTTGCATATAATTATTTTTCCTTGAACAGTTAATACTACTTATATTATACTTCAAACGTTAACGTAAATATGAATACTAATACGAATACATGACAATGCTGGAAAAGTTGATAGGTGATAACGTAAATTATGGAAATATTCTTGAACAAAAAAAATATTTACTAACCTGGCTAAATGTCTGGAGTTTTGTTTAATACGCATATAATTTGTTTGTAAATACGCATCGAGATCATTATTATTAAATACAAAATAATGAAAATTTTTGTTTTTTTACTATGTCTATACAAAGGGAAGAGCATATGAATCAGTGTGCAGATATCCTATCTAAAAAAAATTAGTGTAAAGATCTTCACAATATGATGTATATAATCTTTGTAGATTTTTTCAACCAATCACTCAACCCATTATGCATCTAGTTATACATTTTTGAATTATAAAAAAATCTTATGACATTACTAAATTTTCAGTTGACACTATCGGTAACGAAGCATGTGTTTACTGATCGGCTAAAGAGACGTCAAAATATATACGAATGACATAAACTAGTATCCAGCAAGGGAGCTATTCTGTGTGAAACGAATCAGTAATGCGAACGCTCGCCTCTAGGCCACTGTAGGAGTGGCTTAAGGAGAGTATTTGATAACCGTAGTTCAGTGGTCAATGCGTTGTGCTTCTGACTGGAATATATATTATCTCATAATCTTCTCTGGAGTAAAACTGTCGCAGTAATTAATCCTTTTACATCTTAGTTTACATATTTAACTTTCCAAAGCTTTCTGTGATTCCATGTTGATATTTTTTCATTTTAAATTATACGATTCTTAATACAGAATTATATTTTATTCTTTATAATATAACAAAACGAAGATTGTTAAGTCGCCTTAATAATATTGTGTAATTAGTAGGATTGGTGATACTGATTTTTAAAAATTGAATTTTTATTTTGCTGTTTTAGTCATCTGATATTTTTATGTATTACCTTTTTGACTCTTTTGACTTATAAGATACTTTTATAAATATAGTTTTAAAATAATTTAGAAACAATATGTTCTAATTGTATCGACGTTTTATTATTGTCCGAGTAAAAAGTTTTTAATTCAACTTTTTTGTAGTTTTAAAAATGCATTTTAGTTTTATAAATTTAAGTAAATAGCGCACGGTTGCTCAATTATAATATCACATAGTTTAATATAATAAATATGCAACACAACGGTAACGGATGGGATAAATAAAAGTACTTCTACAGTAATGAAGGTCATACTTTGTTCATAGTTTATTTTTTATTTATCGCATATGATAATTATATGATCTTTCGGCCCATAAAAAGGATACAAATCCATACAAAGAATTTTTTTTTTTAACAATGTATGAGATTCAAAGCGAGCTCCATAGCATTAAAAATTTATCACTTTTTCATGACAGACAAAATAGTAAGTGTATGAAATACAAAGATAAATATATCTGTATAATATTATTTTAAATACCATAAAATCAAAAAGTATTATTTTTAAAAGCACGTTTTTGGATAATGAAAAAGTATGTTGGCAAAAATGTTTTCTTTTATATTATATTTTGTAAAAAATAGAAAAATACGGATGATCTTTTTAATAACATCTCATGTTATTGGGGAATTCTGTTCGTATAAAAGATATTAAAGCATCGTTAACACCTTATTTCACATCTAATAATAATTACAATGAAAATGTGATATTGAAAAATGACGTATAATACGGGATGTGAAAATTACTTTTAGGATATAGGACTTAAGTAGTACTTTGGGAATTAATTTAAATACTCCTATAGTAGTAGTGAAACCATAAGATAAATGCTTTTATTATGGCTTCTATAAAAGGGGGAAATATATAAAAAATGCTAACGTCAAATTGAATATTTTGTCTTTTTTGTAATATACTATATGTTTTGGAATCGATTTTTTGTAAAATTATTCCGCGATAATTTAATAATAAGAGATACAAGTAAATAAAATCAGTATCGTGCTTATTTTTTTTAATAATATTTAAAAAAAAATGAAAAATATTAATTCAGAATTTAAAATCGATTTCCACCAAGCATCATCAGTCAAAAATATTAACTAATAATTTAGAAAGTGTTTCGAGTTGAAGTATTCCGATCGTGATTTTATTATTTATCCTATTTTTGATTTTTTATGATAGATGTTTAATGAATCGAATATTATGGGTAACATTTTCAGCTTTCTTTGTTTCTAGAAAACAGAAAATTTAAGTTAAAACTCCCAAAAATCTCAAGAAGCTAGGGAAAATTAAAAAAAAATTAGAAGACGAAAATATAAAATATGAGAAAAACAAATTTTTTGAAAAGACAAAATGAAATTTAAAAAATACAGTATATTATGAGAAATAAAAGAAAAAGAAGCAAAAAACCTATTCACTAACTAATTATTAAAATCATTTATGGATAAAAAACATGTATTTATTTATCATATTACTATACGTATTAGGCAACAAAAATATGAAATAATTAGTAAATAATAAAGCTCAATATGATTTAAATGTTTTGATTTATTTAAAAAACTTTCTAAACTATATAAATAAGCTAAAAGTTTACGAGATAACTGTCAAATTGATTATAACACTTTTTTATTAAATATATAACTTATTAAGTATATATTTTATGTTAATTCATGCACGTTAGATGACAACTCAATAAGACGTCTTTTACTTTAAAAAATACAAAATGAACAAAATATAACTTTGCAATACAAATTAAATTTTGTTGAATGTTATTTTGGGAATGCCGTTTTACTTCTGCGAAGAGGAAACAAGATTGGAAAATTTTGTATAATTGTTTCAAGCGTTGAAATGCCAAAGTTTTTAAGATATTTATGTACTACACAATTGAAAGGACTAAATGTATAAATTATTAATAATTAAAACCGATTCTCATAAAATTATGTTTATAACACCCTGAAATTATCTTTGCTCTTAGATAAAACACTACAGCTGTTGACGCAACGTGTACACGAAGCAAGTCGTGATTTTCTTTATATATTACGTTGACGTATTTTATACCTTTAGTTTGTTTTTCCAAGACTAACAGTTAATTGTGTGAAATATAATAGTTTTTCAAGGACTTATCATGTTAATGGTTTGTTGTTGTTATTGTTAGCTTAATAAATTAATATAATAGCATAGATTGTGTAACAAGAGATTTCATAAAAGAAATCATTGTAAAAGAAGACAATGTTTTTTTACATTATATTATAACTGGCTATAGCTTTTCAATGCTTTGATTTAGGGCAAGTGACAACAATTTATTATTATTTAATGGCGACATTAACATGAAAACGAAAACATTTTTTTAGATGTCATTAGTATCGTTTGAATTATTTTTATAATAGATATCATTATTTGACGAAATTATTTCAATGTGAAAGCACTTAATATTTGAAGAAATATATTTTTTACTAAAAAAATTCTGTTCAATAAATGTCGAAATTACAAATTTTTAGTAAAAAAATATTTTTTTGTTATTTTATGGATATAAAATATTCGTAATTTAAAGCAATTATACTGTAGCAAAGGAAATAACTTTTCTTACTGAAAACTAAATTTTATATTGACTTAAGATTGATCAAAATATTTTTTTGCAATACAAGCACGATAGTACCACTAACGAGACCATATTGATTTAATTAATTGAAGCAACAAAAAACCTTTTTCTTTTTAATTGTATTTATTACAAAAATAAAAATTAATTTAAAATAAAACATTTAAATCAATTTATTTTTCGATACTTTGATTTCTTTTTAACAATAAATCAAGAAATAAATTGGAAAGGATGTATTATGAAAAAAATCTTGATCATTTGAATCTATAATGTTGTAATTACTCACGATACTGTTTTTATTGTTGGGAATTGACGGTTATATATATATTCAAGCGTGTTTTCTTTTTTGTGTAAAAAAGAACAAACAAACATACTTCATATCTGAAACCCGTTCAATGAACGCCTTTGATGAAAGTTACAAAATTATCGCGATGCTGAAATTTAATTCAAAGTGAAAACTCTTTGAAACATTGGAGTGCTTATTTTTATTAATTAGTTTTTTTCATTTGGACGGTCTAAAATTTTCTTTGAGAGAATTTTGACGCTAACGGGCAAATTTAATTGAAAGGAAAAGGCTTTTGATTTTGATAAAATCTTACTAAATTTTAGTACTAGTAGTATTAAATTTGATTTAAGCAGTGCGAAAAAAAATTTCTCACCACTTTTTTTTACTATATTAATTTTCAATGAAGACTTTTTGAAGATATCATTTTATATTTATTTCACTGATTAATTTGGGGTACCAGAAATAAAGAATATGATTCTTACAGACTTGGAAAAAATTTGTAATATTTTATCAAGAAGTGAAATTGTATTAAATCATGAAATATGAATTTCAGTTATGTTTGATAATATAATCAATTTTAGTAATATATATTAGTATCCCAACGTGGCTATTATTATCTCAAATGATTAAGTTCTTTGGGTTAAATATATTAGGGGTACCACAGAATCTTATATTAACATATCGGTACCCGCATCTATTTTAAGATATGTCCATGCTTAGTGGTCATACGTTGGTTTATAATCTACTTTACGAGACAAAGGAGATGCGCCATTAAGATGTTCACTGCTACCATTATGTAGAGAGATCCGATATAATGTACACTATAGAATATTAATTGCAAACTTATCGTTTCTAAGAAGTGTCGTTTCTAGACTGCATGCAGTTAATTTCGTTATAGTAGAAATTATCTAAGTTACTAACTAATCATATTATCGTATGTATTATATATGTAATAAAAATGTACTGAATATATATGTACTTTTGAAATAAAAATTCCATATGAGATTTTTTTTTGTGTTTTGTCGCTAATAGCTTATTTTCAGCTATTCTGAATTGGGATCAGAAAAAATATATTAAAATAAAAGTACGGTTTATTGACCTTCAAAGTTTCATTATGGTATTATATCAGTAGAATATTGATGGTTCAAATATTTTTTTTTATAGAGATTTTAAAATTTGCTACTGCGTTAATTTCTTTGGTAACATTCAGTTTTCATTATACGTCGAAAGTGGAAAAAGCATTAAAGTATAAAACAATTTGCAAACTAAAATATGGATTAATGTTTACAAAACAAGTTTACCTTTTTTGTATCTTTAAGATATATGATATGTACATGAAAAAAAATTAAAATAAACCTAATACTAAATACTTAAATAACTCTTATTTAAAACTTCATTGATATTTAAGTAATGAAATGAAATAATATTAATAATATACATACAAAATATACTGATACTGTTTATATAATATTTAATAGCGATACAATTCTGTAATAACATTGAAATGATATCTCATGAGTTTTTAACCGTTATTTTGAAATCTATTTGGTTATTAATATTAGCACTAATTATAGAAAAATAATAGACTGGATCTTTGGAAGAAAACCATCCGTCAGATGGCCATGGATGGAGCGATAAAAACCTGGCAGAGTAGGTGGGACGTGTCGACTGCATGCAGGCACACATACAAGTTTTTTCCTAATATTAAATGGCGCATGGAGATAACCAAGCTGACTCCAGACCAC
>JAGVSQ010002065.1:0-26201 GCA_022683975.1 Rhyacophila evoluta | reverse complement strand
AATTTAAAATCAATTTCCATCAAGCACCATCAGTCGAAAATATTAATTACATAAAACTATTATTTATAAAATTGTTCTTTAGTATATTTCAATACACGTCAGTTCTTTTAATGGTTGATTAATATATTTATTGTAAAATAATACTATTCAAGTCGAAATATTCATTAAATTATTAGAAAGCTTCTTTGTCAATGTACTTTATGAATGATAAACTCTTAAAATCATTGTTTGTGTAGATTCCATGGCAACAGCTTAAAGTGCAAATTTTTGAAAATTTTATAAGAGTATATAAAAACTGATTTATTTGGTGTTTATTTTTGCGATTATATTTATATGAAAAAACACCTTTTAAACGATTTATTATACTAGCTGCTTAGGATCAACACACGGAGTTATATATTATATAGTGTAGGCTTCATAGCCCAATGCAGTTGTCAAATTGTATTGGAATGTTTGTTTTATATACTCAAATGACTTTCAGTTGTCAAATTAATTCGGGACATGCATACAGCATGATGCAATAAGATGGCATTATTAAATCATTTTCAGTTAAAAGCAGAGATAGCAACTTTGTACTTCTATTGATGAGTATTCTGGTGTTGAAATTTTTTTGACGTTATTGATAATATGCAAAAATTTAGTTATGACAATCTTAATGAAGTTGATATATAAAAATAAATAAAATGTAGTATAAGGAACAGAATTAAATATTGCACTTTTATAGGAATATGTGTGTAATGATTTCATTAGTATAAAGCGGTAATTAAGGTTGAATTTAGAACAATTGGGTTTCACAAAAATTAAATTTATTATCCTACAACATTTTTACGCCACAAAATATTTATAACAGTATTTTATGTAAATTTTGGCAGAAGATGATCGAAGAAGTGGAAGTTGTCCACCGTTGAAGAGATGGGGAGTCTGCCCTGATGGTGCCAGTAGCTGTTCTACCGACAAGGAATGTGGAGATGATATGAGATGCTGTGAAAGTGCTTGTGGAAACGTTTGCACTCAACCATTGTTTACAGGTATTTAATTTATTAGTATATCCTCTTTTTTTCCTGAAAAATATAAATGCAACATAACTGTTTCCTTTATAATATGGAGCTACGTTAGATATTTTTCATTATTGGTTTCAGTATTGGTTGTTAGTGTTGGGCCTTTTACACTAAATGAATAATATTTACAGTGGCTACTAAAACAATATATTGAAAAATAATATCAGTATTTTCTATCACTATTAAGCCTTCTACTTTTTTTAGGATGTGAGCATTTACAAATGGCAGCCACTCGACGAGCTCGTGCACTCGGCCCAGAGGGTCGCTCAGTGCGTATCCCTCGGTGCGACTCGAAGGGAGACTTCGACCCTATCCAGTGCGATAACGAAATTGTCGGTAGTTGCTGGTGCGTCGATGATTCAGGGTTCGAGCAGCCCGGGACAAGGGCTCCAGCAAAAGGACTCGTCAACTGTTCAGGTAGACTAAACCGAACGAAACTTAAGAATTTTGCAAATATGTAATTATAAGGTGAATAATGTACGATTAATCAATTTAACCACACGTTAAATGGACCAGAAATGTTTAATGATAAGTGAATCATCAACAGAATGATTGCCCTTCTTGTTTTCTCCTAATCGAGATCAAATTTCATTATTTTAATCTATGCTATGTGAATTTCACCAAATTATTTATATTATAATACTTTTGAAAACTATGCGCATTTGAGTGATACAGAATTCGAAATCTTGAAGCAAAATACTTGAGCTATTTCACCTTCTTTCAACATTAGACTTACTGTCTCATTTATTTTATGTTTCTTTCTTGTAAATAGCTCCAGCGGCATGTGCTGCTGCCACCTGTAGAATGTTGTGCCCTCACGGGTTCGTCGTAGCCCCGGATGGCTGTCCGCTTTGCCAATGTAGAGATCCTTGCCAAGGAGTTCGCTGCCCGGGTCAACTCTCTTGTCAACTTGAAGAAGTGGCATGTCTAAGACAACCTTGCCCACCAGTGCCTACTTGTAAGATTTACCAATATTACAGTTTATTGATTAATTACATACCATTCTCCGTTTTTTAACAATAAGGGTGAATTTGAAGAGGTGGTTACTATATATATTAAAAAGGACATCAATCATGTAGACAAGACAATAAATATATATCTATATTAAGTGTACAGATAGTAATGGAGATTTTTCTGGCATCTTCCAAGGCTCACAAAAGGTTAATTATTTTTAATTCGACTTTAGATACACTGGTGAAGATTCTGATAATTCATTCACTTTATAGAGAGAAAGCAGATAGAAGAAGTCATAATTTTTATTGCACGTCATAGAAATTACTCATTCTTTGACACCGTTTCGTTGCCTATGTTTATATGCAAATAAAAAAAAAATAAGAAATTTATGCACCTTTCTGTCTGTCGTTAAAATAGATTTCAGTTTTGTTGCAACAATATAAACCAATACAATATTCAATTAAATATAAACGGAATACGAATGAAGTATAGGTACTTATTTGATTAACTTACCATAAAAATGGAGAAAAACAGGTAGTGTGGAAGATATTTTTCTATATAAAAAAATAAAACTTAAAAATATGAAATTAAATTCCCTAGGCCCAAACATTTTATCTCGATTAAGTCTCAAAAATATAATAATTGATTTATATTTACTAGGCAAAAGGGGACGAAGTTTGGACAATATTTGTCCGGTTGGCGATCCTCTGATGATATCTGATACCCACAGACCTTTCCTCTGCGGAACTGACCCAGGAAAACCAGCATGTCCTCCGCTCTACCAATGCTTCGTTCAAAGAGGTAATTAATTACAATGTCAAATTAAAATATATCAATTATTAATCACCGATCTAAATATATTGGCCCTTTCTTTTCTCGGTTAAATTCTTATTTGCGATTTGACTGTTAACACTAATTTTGTTCCTTCTTTCATTATCACCCAATCATAGGCCTCCTCTAAGACATGAATAAATATAATCTATTTTAGTAAACACAATATGTCTAACTAAACTCTAACTTAATGATTTCAAATTTTGATAATATTTATGATGACAGGTTCACTACATAGGTTATTATAATCTTACAAATATTGTATTATAGTATCGACCAATAGCTTTTGGTCCTTAAAATTATTTAAGTGAACTAGGTGATCACAAAATAAAATTAAATAAATTATAATTTTTATTTGTTGAGACTAGAATAGAATTGCATTTAGCACAAAGATATTGTTATTCAATCCACAAACCAGGTAAATAATTAAAAGTTGTCATTTTTATGAAACTGTCATAATCCATTTACCAGTAAATTGAAGCTGGAAATCTATTATGATTGTTAAAACGGCAGTTACTGATTTGATATGAATCATAGACAAGCAAGAAACAATAATAATAGCATTCCTTTTCAATTCTAGGAAATGATTACGGAGTATGCTGCCCAGCATCTCTCAAGATCAAAAAACCAGGATTGTGTCCGGCAAGTTCTTCCATAAACAGTACGATGTTACACGTGGAGTGCGATGCTCCTTGTGCACATGATCTAGAATGTCCATCAATGCAGAAGTGCTGCCACAGCGACTCGTGTGGACAGCATTGTGTATTCCCTGAAAATCTTACAGGTAAAATGTTGTCTAGAACTTAAACCAACCTGAGTGTCTCTAACCAAAACGCCAGAAACTTTATGTTTCGTAGTCTCAGTGGTATCACAATATCTTCTTAGATATATGAAATATATTTAACGTAATAATAATTGCGACCATGTATTACTTCTATTTCAGAATGCCTTCAACAAAAGGCTCTTGCAGAAGCATTATCAGTGAGTGAACGCAGCGGTCGAGGTTACATACCCCAATGCTCCGAAAAGGATAGCACCTTTGAGTCAAGACAATGTTCCAGGAACGGTTTAGTCTGCTGGTGTGTTGACCGTACTGGACTCAAGGCCAAAGGATCCATGGGACCAGCTGATAAAGTGGATTGTGCCAAATATGTGGGAGAAAAAGGTATTTTTAACATTTACTTCTCCATACTAGGTACCTAAGTATTATCTATAATGTTATACAAAATAAATAATTATGATGACTAAAATGATTGTACAAAAATATAAGAACACTTTATTGTTCTTTTCAGCTCGATCAGCAGGACGCTCTCTTTCTGGGGACTTTTGCGACAGAAATATCTGTGCTTCCATCTGCGAGTACGGTTTCCGTGTTGGAGATGACGGTTGCCCGTCGTGCGAATGTGACAATCCCTGTGAAGGATTCAACTGTAAAGTGGGAGAAGAGTGTGTCCCCATCAAAGAACAAGGTTGTCAGGATGATCTTTGCCCTAGTTATCCAGTCTGTGAGTATTTGTGACCATAAAATATTATTAGTTTTTACAAAATGCCATGATTTTTTGGAAGATAATTAAAATCTGAAGTATAAAAATGAGGCATTGAATTGTCCTTTTTTTGACTTAGTAGATAGTATGTGAGCATCTTCTAACCACACCAATTCTTAAAATTCAGTATCAAGGCAATTACTTGACAAATGATTTAATTATGGAAATTTAGTAAATTATTAATAAATTATTTATTCTTTAAATGCAGGCCGACCAAAGGTGACATATGTAAATCCATGCTCCCATGATGCGCCCCTTACCAATGAAACAACCGGTGACATCATCAACTGTGATCCAAACAGAGAAGATGAAGTGGATGGTCTGTCTGATTGTCCTTCTACTCATCACTGCATGTCGATCGCGAGAACAGAACAAGCCGTCTGCTGCCCAATCGATGACATCATGGAAGAAGATGATGAGGATGATGAAGATTATGACTCGAAGCCTGGTCTTTGTCCCTTCAACATCAACAGGATGTGCGGCCAGAATGAAACCAAGTCTTGCTCAACTGATAATGACTGCAGTGGAGAGATGAAGTGTTGTCTCACTTCAAACTGTGGATCGGTGTGCGCCGATGCAGAGATACGAGAGTTGGAATCTGATCTAGATTTTGACAGATCTCCTTCAAGTGAGTTGCTAGTAATCTTAGGTAGAAATCTATTATATTTAAATAAATTTTATACTTGTTTCCACAATTAGTGAATGTATCACATTTTACACCCATTATTAAATACCTAAAAATGGTCAAGAACTACATGAAAATTTTAATTTATACATTAGAATGTATCATAATAAATATAAAACAGATTTGAGAATGCTCGAACTGTGATTTTGAAGATCTACTGAAAATAAATTTCAGAAGGTTTGGTCTAACATGAGACTTGGCCAATATTTATATTTTTCTTTAGTATTGCAATATTATGATAATAAACAAACATTAATTACTAAAGAACTTACAAATAATTTAAATGAGGGATCAATTTCAATTTCAAAAATGATGTGAAATAAAATTTATCTTCATAATTAATATGAAAATTCGTCACAGACTCCCTCAATGAATATTTTCAAATCTTTATGCATTGAACGCACCTTAAATAAATGTATTTATATAATATTTATATTTCAGTGTGTGAATATCTTCGGGACTTCAACGAAAAGATGGAAGGTACACACGATGGGATGAAGCTGGCACTTGCCACTCCAGATTGTCATGTAAATGGCTCTTTTATTGCATCACAATGTAGATCAAACGTAAACAACATGAAGCAATGCTGGTGTGTTGATAATTTTGGTACTGAAATCCCCAAGACCAGGGGAAATGGAAATGCTTCTGTCGATTGTGTCAAGTAAGTAAACGAATTTACTATTATTAATAGGAAACTAATTCTGGCTTCTTTTTTTATGAAGATATATACAAAATTCTATGAACGATTTATTATTATTATTTCAGTTTAAGGGAGACATCTGAATGTCTGGAGCTAACTTGTCGTCTGGGTTGTGACTATGGTTTTGTGATCAGTGTGGAAACACAGTGCCCTGTATGTCAGTGTCGCAATCCTTGCCAGGATGTCTCTTGCTCCAAGGGTCATGAGTGCCAGATGGTGGATGTAGCATGTGACAATGATTATTGCCCACCTGTACCAGCTTGTTAGTAGACAGTTGCCTTATTATTTGTAGTTTATAAGCAATCCAATGTAAAGTATGTTTCAAAAAATTATTATTAGTTGAAAAAAAAATCTAAGTATACTGATACAAATTATTGTCCATTGTGTGACAGTGCTGCACATTTACATTTGACATCTGTTTTTTTATAATTTTGAGTTTGGTTCCAAATATTGTTGGTGAAAAATTCATATTAATCACAAATATCCATATGATTTATTCACGATTTCGATGAATTCATTCACATTTTACCAAATAATAAGTAATACTGCTTAGCGTAATTCAGTGAATTTATTCTTTATTAAAGAGTCTACAGAACAACAAATTCAAATCACTTTTAATGATAAATGGAACTAATGGAAAATAACCAAACAAAAATATTTTTTTTAGTAATGAAATCATTGTTTAATTATATTTATGTGTGTCCTGTCCTATTGGTGGAAGTTCACATTATGCTGAAAAATAGTGCGATCTGACACACCAATTAACTAGAAATGAAAAAATATATATAAAAATAATAGCATAATAAATAGACAAATGAAAATATAAAAAGAGTGTTCAACTGAATTTTAACCAAATTAATTACTAGCCTTAAATATTAAACATCCATCGTGTTTCAGGTCTTCCCCAGAAAGTAGGCCAGTGTCCATACTTGGTACCTAGCCAGGCTGGATCTTGTGAGTACGGTTGCCAGTCTGACTCTCAATGCGGAGGCAGCATGCGGTGCTGCAGCAATGGATGCGGAACCCACTGTGTACAGCCGCTTCTCAAAACTGCATGCCAACATCAACAGGTAACAGAGCATTACAAGGGCTTTTAAAGTGAAATATAACATATTTGGTTTTAATTTTTCAAAAAAAAACAATTAATGACAACAAGTTATAAGTGCATTTGTTACCAAAATTTGATAATAATTAACTTTTATTTCACTGATACCATGACTGCTTTTAAGATTCAGATACATTTATTGATGATAAGATTACTTTTTAGGCAATTGTTTTACACAAAGCATCAGAATCTGGCATACCAGCAAGGCAATTATATGTACCTGCTTGTCGGGAATCAGATGGAGGATTTGAGAAGATACAATGTAACCCTGCTGCAGGATACTGCTGGTGTGTTGATGATGGAGGAAATGAAATTCAAGGCACCAGGACAAAGGAACCAGCAAAACCCAAATGCCAAGGTATTACAAGCCATTATTTGTTCTTATAGAATAAATAATCTTTTCTACTTCAAATATTCTGTTCAGTTTTATATATAATAATATAATAAGTTTTTGATATGGCAACATCACTACATTAATAAATACATAATATTTTGTCGTTCTAGTCCACACACTGTAAGAAACAGGATGACCAAAATTAAGTTTATGCATATTTCATTTCTGTTACACTATTGTAAATATGGATCAATTTTCCATAATGACTATTGCCACTACATTATCTTATCATATTTACTTCTAGCTCCTACCTCTTGTCCATCAGTGGACTGTTCCTTAGAGTGTAAACATGGATTCGTATTAGACCATAACGGCTGCAGTGTTTGCGAATGCCGAGACCCTTGTGCAGATATGACGTGCCCTAACGAGGGAGAAGTTTGCAAAGTTGTCAGTAAGTATTTTTCATAATGGAAAAATAGCTTTCATTTCATTTTTCTACACACCTAAATCTTTCTACTTATGGTTTCCATAATATTTTACTGAGGAATTGATGCATTGATGCATTGGCAAAGATTATTGATAAGTGAAAAAAAAATACACAAAATAAATTCAAAACAAGGCTATGTGTAGTTATTAAAATGCAATTTGTTTATTTCGGTAGCATGAAGTCGGGGTTCATAAAAATTTGAATCCAAAGGCTAGCTACAAACAAACAATGTATTTTATAAAAGCCGTATATCATTCTAAACCAATTCTTACTAACCACTCTGAATATTTCATGTATGAAACATGTCCATGTTGATTGAGAATTTTATGGAAAACCACATTATTGTCACAACATGGATACTAAAAAATTTTCTCTACTTAAAAGTGAATATCATTTTATTATTCTTTTCTTATAGATGTCGAATGCGTATCGGCTCCTTGCCCTCCAGTGGCAGTGTGTGTTGGAGGTAGTGAATTGAGTGCATGTGGAGGCGCAAGAGGTGACAGTCCAGCCCGAAAATGTGGACCTGCCGAGCCACCTTGTCCCTCTTCACACAAGTGTCATCTGCCGCCGCTGACTGGATCTAATGATGAGCCGCCTGTTTGCTGTCCAAAGCCAAGTAATTATCTTTTTCATAATTAATGATTTTTCTGTTCAATATCTATTAATCTTTGGCTTTGACTCAGTTTTTAGATAAATAATTTTTGATAAATATAATATAATAAGTACTTTCAATACAATATATTTAATCCACCATTAATCTCTACTACATTTTAGATCATCTTTTTATTTACTTGTTCCCTGGTAGCCAAATGGTAAACTTCGGTGGCGGACATTACGGGCTCAAATCCCACTGCTGCCAATGATTTTCAATAAATTTAAAGAAGCAGGATTAAGCCTCACGGGTCTAACAATTGGCTGACAACCAATTTCTAGTTCTATCAATATAAGTTTTCATTTTTGTGCAGATCCAAATACTTCATTTCTGGACGAACATCTTCACACTCTTGAGATTAATATGCTTCACTTTCAGAGCGACCATTATAAAAAAATATTAATATTTTTTATATTAGAACATGAATAGTAAATTAACTTTTAAATTATGTATGTCTATAGTAACATAAAAAACTCCAGTTTATTTATAAATTAAATAAAATGCGATAATATTGAATTTATTAAAAATAATGTATGACATAACACAGAATATTATTTAATTCATGTAATGATGATGCTAACATTTTTGTCCATTCTAGGGTCTGTTTGCTTTGATCCAAAAGACGAAGGTACCTGCATTCTGACACCAGCCGGCTCACATAATATTTCTATCCGTTGGTTCTTCAACCCAGAAAAGAACCAGTGCCAACAATTCAAGTATGGTGGCTGCTCAGGAAACCATAATAACTTCCAGACTGAACAAATTTGTAACACCGTTTGTCCAGGTAAATAAAAAAATTTCATATCTTACCAAATTTAATTATATTGACATGATTGTAACATGAAAATTCTACCCCTTGAGCTTTCAATAATTATTTTTTCTTATCTAATTTTCAGTATTAAGTCAGTGTGAGCGACTGCGCGAAAAAAATCAGAAAGCTGCCATTAGATACAAGAAAGAAACATTCTCTCCACGTTGCAAGGCAGATACTGGTGAATGGGAGCCGATTCAGTGTATGGAACATATTGGAGTCTGTTGGTGTGTCAGTGGAAAGGGAGATCCGTTGAAAGGCTCTCTGATCAGAGGGACTAAGCCCCAGTGCAACTTCAGACAAGCAAGAAGACGCATGGACACATCATCAGCCATCACATCAGCAGATGATGGTAATTATTATAAAGACCACTTTATTCCTTTAAATTTTTATAAACATGGCTATTTTGTGAATAATTAATGAGTACATCTAATAATTCAAGGCTTTAAAGATTAAAATTGAATTAAGCATATTTGCAACGTGTAATTGACAAAAAAAAATTCGACAAATGGCTGATAATTACTTATCATAACATTTTCTTTCAAGATCCATAATCCATAATATTCCCACATGATCTCCTTGGAATTGAAAATAGTGGTTTACTGTTTTTACCTAATTTTATTATCTTTTACTTTTGAAATAATCAAGATTTGCATTGAATGAACATTAAATAATACCGAATGATTTTATTTTTAGTGTCATGGTTTAATTAAGATTTTATTTTAGTATTTTGTTGTCTTTTTTGTTTTTATATCCATCTGAATACACAATAATAATGTTAAAGTCTGGAGTTTAATAATAATAATGTTAAAGAAAGAGAAAATAATATTGACACTTCATGATTTCAGTTTTGGAAGAACTAGTGAGACAAATGACTGCATACAATTTCATTGACACAATTGATGACATAGAACCGAGATCTGAAAACCAAGTATTATCATCTACCAACGAAAAGCCATTCATATTGAAAAGTAGATGCCTGTCCACCCAGCAACAATTAATGGGATCCTCAGCGTCATATGAAGTAAACTGTGACTCAAATGGAAGGTTCACGCCCACGCAGTGTGAAGGAGTTGCCCACAATGCCAAATGTTGGTGTGTTGATGAAGCCGGTAATCAATTACCTGGAACTTCAACATTTTCTAAAGGAGATAGCATTTGCTGTGAGTTTCTTTTTGGCAATTATAGAACATTTTCTTTTATGAGAAGAAGATAAATTTTCAAGCCGCATAATATAAAACTATAGTCTGAATGTGAATTAATGTTTGACTATTTTCACATGAAACAGATTTCACTGAAGACTATGGAACCTAATTTCATACTTACATTTATTTCAGTGCCTACTCCAATAGAAGCCGTAGATATAACGCTGGGCTTTTTCGGAGAATTTTCTCATGAAATTGGAGGAAAAATGAAGATGCAAGTTTTGGCTGATCTCGACAAACTGGGAGCCACACTGAAAGATAAAATAATTGAAATTATAAACGAGCCAGAAGTCACTTATATTCATTTCACGGTTGTGGGAAATAACAAAGTGGATGTGGCATATCACTTGGAAGAAATGGTTAGTCTTGAAATAGTTATAATGATAATGAAACCTCTAAATCAAGAACATGAATTTTGTAACACACTTTCCACATTTATTAATGATGCCAGTTTTGATAAATTTGTATTATTTCCACATTAATAATGAAATAAAGTGATTTTATGAGGGTTGGAATAGTAAATCATTATTTTATACCATAATATATAATAACACTTTACATTTATATATTTGAACCACTTTCACCATTTAACATAATATACAATATTTTATTATTTTTTTAATAACATGGTTTAACAGTATATACAATTAATTATGAGGTTATTAGGCATTCACTCAATACTTGACCAAATTTTTGAATCTTAATACATTTTCATTCTGATACTAATTCGGCATGTTCGGCTTACATTGTTGTGATAAAGCATGCATTAGGTTGTATATAATAATATGATAATCGAAAAAAAGCTATTTTGAAAAAACTGCGAGTTATGTCCTTTTCCCTAACAACTACAACAATACAACTAATATGGATTATAATGTTAAGCACATCCAAAGTTTTCAATAAGTAATAAAAAATTAGTTATAATAAGAGCCACTGATTGAATAATTCAAAATAAAAATCATCGTCATCCTGAAAGGAAGTAAAAGAAAATTAATCAATATTATGACTATGCAAAAAAATATAAATCCATGTTTTTTTATAAATAACATTCTATTTACAGGTGAAACAAGAAGAACTAGCTTTAAGTAAAGACTTAATCAACAGTAATGTAAAAATGGTTGCCGATATTAAGAAATCAAGATTCCAACATAAGTTGGGACTCGCCGAGACTCGAAGTAATGCTAATAATAAAATTATTGCTCTGCAACACCGAGAGATATTATCAGAATCAACAGTGAGTTATTCTAACCATGTGTACTTTTTTATGATTTGCTGAAATTCGCCTGGAGTATGAGCCTAGTACTGAACAATGTGACTAATTTTAGATTAAATAAGAATTTAGATAAAATGCTTTGGATAATCACAATCAAAAGGCTAGTTTCTGAAATCAATATTTTAAATCTATAACGGTCAACAGTTTTTTTAGTAACAGAGCTATTTTCCTAGTGATTTGAAACGTTAGTGACTTATAATGGCATTTGTTTTTCTCTCTACTACCTGTCACAATACAATCAATATGCAGACATAATATGTCATATAGTATCCTATGGTGAAGATTCCATCCAGTGCTAGGAGTATTCTAAGAACATTTTTTAAATTTCACAGTTGGTATAAATACTCAATTATACATACATACAAGTAGCAAATAGCAAATGATGGTTGACCTTTAATGAAAAAAGACTTTGCTCACCAGATGATAATAAATTCGAAAAATGTGCTTTTGAGTTGCAATAGTCAATAATTAAATGATATAAGGATGATAGTAAACTAATCAATCAATAATAAGTAATTCTATGTAATATCACAGGATTTCAAAATCTGAACTGAATTCAAAGTCTTTTTTAACTTCATCACCCACCTTGTCAAGATCGTAAAAAAGAAACAATGAAACAACATGGTTATTGTGTTATAAATTCTTCAATATATGGTAATATTATTCCTATGATCGATTAATTATGCATATTTGCACAAGTATGCTTGAGGGTGTAAACCATTAAACTTAAATATTCTAATTCTACTAAAACTTAACAATGTTTCCAGTTTGATTTTTTCCATCATAGGAAAGATTTGTGGAAAATTTAAAAATATATCAATAATTTATTATTGAATCAGCATGGACTAGCTTCTTCTCTCGTTCAAATTTTGGGATGCAAACTTCACAGCTTAATTTTCATTTTCACATTAGTACCTTTCTCGCAACCAATTAATTGGCCATAAATATTCAAATTTTATAAGTTTATAATCTCCTTCCATAATTTATAACATTATTTTTATTTAATTCACAGGTATCCGTTGTTACCACTTACCATACAGCGATAATTGTGCTGGCAGCTGCCTCTGCATTTATTATAAGTACAATGAGTGTTTTAATTATGCTGTATAGGAAAAAGGTGTCCACAATGGGAAGGATGAACAGTGACAAGGTGACAGCATTCAATGAAAGGTTTCTACCATACGATGCTCCCGTCTACGTTCTATCTAAAACCGAGAAAGAAGATTTAGCGGAGGCGATGAAATTTAATGAAAGGAAATCATTAGAAAAAGTGTGAAATTGAAAATATGGAAAACAATGATTCAAATTAATAATTAAAGATATGAGAATTATAATGACACTCTTTCAGCAATTAAAATTTAAAAGACAACTGTTTTAAAAACAAATTTGTTTACTTTTCTGATTTAGCAATATAATATGTTATTTAATCCATATGGAAAAAAGCCAATTTTACTGTCATAACTTAATTCTTTGTGAATACGTTTGATTATTTTTCTCATGTTTTTAATTCTGTCGATGACAGTGGATAACTGGATTTTAGCTCAGTAATCATTTGAATCAACTTACTGTAAAGTTGGCAATTTTAGGCCTATTATTATAATTTGATATAACCTAATTTAACATATGATATTCCACTATAATTATATATCATGTTGGGTTAGGTTATGATATTGAATGTCAAATTATACAAAATTGCCATTTTACAGTTTGGGTTTCCGAGATAGGTAATTTGATAGTAACTTTCATTTGATACTTCACAGTATTTTTTGACATTATTCAATCAAAAATCAATTTGGGCAATAAACATACACACTAAGAAACGAATAATGATAATTGAACACTTTACAGTGTACCTACGCCTGTAATTTTGTTTCAAATCCCAGTTTAATGAATCGAAACTAAATAGTTACTTTAAATTATTTGATTGTAGTATAATTAAATGAATTAAATATCGGTTAACATATCTTATAACATTTTTTTTCAGTTTCATTTTATTTATTGTTTGATAAAAAAGGTTAATAGCTCCTGATTAATGTTGCTTTCAACTCTCATAGTTTTACCTAAATAGAATTTATAATTTTGTTGGGCATATTGCGTAGACCGAAAACCATGTCTCCATTTAACTTTTGTTGTAAATAATATGGTTCCTGTGTATTCAGTTAATTTTAGAAGACTAGAAAGATTTTTTTTGATAAATCTGTGTAAGTTTATATACAACATAAATTTTCTAATCTTTCAATATTTATCTTTTTCAATCAGCTATCAATTGTTGTATTCATTCATTAAATACCAATAAATATTTAGATGCTTTACTTGAATCTAGTTTGTATATTATTTCTTTACTACTTTGTACATAATAATTGTAAGACACGTTTAACCATAATGTATTATTTAAATTGTATAAATTTTATAATAATTATTAAATGTATAAAAACTAATAAACCAGTTTTATTATTTGCATATCATAGTCTCAAAAACGTTATTTAATATTTGAAATATAGCCCCATATCATCAATAAACTTTCAAATAGATGAAGAAAATTATTCTCAGAAAAAATGTTTCATTACAAAAAAATAAATTATGATAAACATTTTTTTAAAACTGTGCAGCATCCTCCACGTTGTCTCATACTGATTCTTTCTTGTTCATCGTCATTCCTAATCAAATTATGAGAAAGTATGGGACATATAACTGAAGTCATTTTTCTGTCAACTGTATATCGATCACGATCCACAGGAATACATTGTCCAATGTTCAAGGTGTATACTTCATGATCTGATTTTTTTATATTATTCAGTATCTCAACGTTTGACTGCTTCTTGGACTTGATAGACACGTGCATTCGTTCATCTGTAATATTCATAATATTTGACTCTATTTTGTAAACATTTTCTTCATCGAAAGGAATGTATATTTCATAGTCAGGATTAGTTTTAGATATCCCCAATAAGTTTATCATTATATTTATTTCTTCCAGTGTTTTTTCCTGTAAATAAATAATATTCATCAAGTCTTAAATTAACATTTGTATCTTAAGATGAATTCGAACTTATAAGTAAGTAAAAAAAAATATATTTTTACCTATAGGCACTTAATGTTTTACAGGTTCTTTCTTTATGCGAAGATGGATATAAAACATCTTTTTATCGCCTATCACATATCAATGAATAGGTTTAAATGCTTTTAAATTTGATGTACTTAAGCAGAAGACGCCCAAGCCACAAATTGAAATTTTTCATTTTATTGCATATAATGTTTCGAAAACATTTATACTTGAATATGACAGAGATACCTGATCCAAAATATATACCCAGAAGAAGTAATCACTATTTTTAATAACCCGCATACTAACAATTTACAAAAAATAATATCTACAAAACATTCATGTGGCTTAAATATTTTCGGCTTTGAAGTTTAAATATAAGGTTAATAAATTACAATTATTTTTTTACCATACCTATTCTAAATTACAACAATCATCATAACGCTAGTTTCAAATTTTTTTTTCAATAAAAGTACATCCATATTGTGGTATTGTATTGTATCAATATATTGTTTTATTTATATAAATATAGACAATCCCAAGGTTTTATGTGCAAAGAATAATTTAATATCAATATCAATCCAAGCACAAAATGATTAACATTTTAATTAGCAGAAGACGTCCAACCCACAAAACATTCAATAACTTTTAAAGCAGTATGTTTTTCAATAATCTGACAGTCAGGAATGACGTAGTATATGCCATGTAAGTATTCGAATTTCATATAACAGTCTTAACATAAAAGTGAATGCGCTTCTTTAAGTTTTCAATAACGTTTTATTCTTGTTTGTTACTTTGTGGCTTCGTCGTCTTCTGCTTCACTACATTGAATTATTTTCATACCATTTTTATTTTATTGCGTTCAAAATGAACATGTTTTAAAGATTCCCTTGATACACCTTGCTCATCATTTTCCAGATTGAATAAGCTATTTTTCTCTTGTTTACTAAAAAAAGAAAGCATGCAATTGTGTTGTTTTAGGTAAAAATAAAAGACTTCCAAGTATTTTCAAGCAGTTTTCAAAACTCATATCATCGGTGCTTAAATTTTTTTCAAGCATCCAAACTGGAATGAGCTTTTAAAGAAAATATAGAATATTAAAAAATAGAAATTGATTTCACCTTGAAGAACAACTAGATATGTGCGGCACATTCTCTACACTATCTTTTTCATAAAAGTCTACATAATCTTTAACTGACGGTGACTGATTTCCAAAACTCTTATCTTTAAAATTTTCATGCGATTCTTCATTTAGTGTGTTTTCATTATTTCCAAAATGTTTCATCAATATTCTATTCTTTGCATATTTTAATAATTTAATACCCTCTGTAGATTCTTTTACATCTTTGGGTGCTAATGTTTCATATGTTTTTATGAATTCTTGGATACTTGGACGAATCAGACACTCTTCCTTTACATTTTTATATATTTTGGGACACTGGCAAAAAGTTTGTGTACTTTTCTGAATGCTTTTTACAATTTTTACTTTTACTTTTGGCGATACCTCGCAAACTTGCGAGTTAGAATTGTTATCAGCATTGTACAATGTGTCCAATGCATTCAATGAAAGAGTTTTAAAAGTTGTGTTAGACTGAATCATTATTTATATTTGACTAAAATATTTTCTTTCAATTTAGATTTTGTTGACATTAGCAAAACACTAAATTTATGATTCTTTATTTAAATTTAGTATTCTGACTGTTCAGAAGTATATAATATTTTTTTTTTCTTGTCTCCCCGGTAGACTAGTTATAGTGGTTATAAAGTTAAATCTCCAACGTAATAACATTTGGTGTAGGACCAAAAATGATGATTAATCATCTGTGGAAAGTGTGGCTGATCTCAAACCTTGAGTCAAGTCATTTTTAAAATCCTTTTTGCAAGTATTTTTTGTCATTCTTCTATTTTTAACATTTACTGCATATTACAGAAACTCAATGAATAGTTCAGTTTTTCTAGGATTTTAATTCATATCATACTACCCAGTACCATTTATGGCTCAAAAGACTCTTTACAAGCTATAGTTAGCAAAGCAAAAATCATTTGATGATTTAAAAAGATGCAAATGTTCAGTGATAATGAGTTTGGTGTTGTATATCATTTATATAGTCTGCCAAAGGAATGTTTATAAATTATGGGAAAACTGGAGAGAATAAACAATTATTAATAAAATGCATTTAATAGCATTTTTATAAATATTTATTACCATCATAAACCAAACATTTTGTAAAAAAAGACCAGCAAATTTTCAAAATTTGAAATTTAAAAAGCCTACCAAAAATATATTTTGTTGCCTTTAAAAAAAATTATGTGATTTCAAATATAATTTATTTAAAGACTAAATACTTCTTATACTATTGACTTAATATCTTTCCATCAATTACCAGTAGATAATGATTTTCTCTTTCTTTTGTATTAAGCTAGATTGGAGTTACACAAATAATTACTCAAAATTATAATTCCATTAGTGATAAATATTTTTTATTGTTATATAATAAATATTATTAAAAGTATTTGGCTTAAGAATTATTTTTTAACGAATTAATAAATTAATATGAACTGAATCAATTTTAATAGTGTGTATATACATTTTAAGAAAATATTTTTGCGAAAATTTTTCGAATATTTATATAATTATTACATGAATAATAAATAAAAAAATATCTTTTTTAAACAACAACGTGTCATTTTTTGGTAGACGCTTGAAAGCCTCAGAAGAATTTAAAAATAAATGCTTCGTTTTCTTTCCATTACTACATCATGAAATAACGACAAGCTGAATTATAATTGGTTAGATTAATTTATTGTCCGTGGTATTTAAAACATGCCGTAAATTTAAACCAATAAAACTCCTTAAAGTCGATGGTAGATTAATTATAATGTCAGTGACTGGTTACTGCTGATGTGTAACTCAAATTTCAATTTATTATTTCATGAGTTCTAAATAGAATTAAGCGGTACATGAGACGATATATTTTTATGTATTATTAATGAATTACAACCCTAACACTTCCACCGCTAACGGTATGCGTGAACATTTGCATTCAAAATTTTGACAGCTACGTCATTGTTACTCAGCCCTCTGTGAAACTAATGTTGTGTATTTAATTTAGCCGGAATGTCTGGTCTCGGTCGTAAACCCAAACGAGTGAGCGATGTTGGAGCAATGGGTATGACTGGAATGGCTTCAAGTGGGATGAATGCTCCCACCGGCTATCCTCAAGCTCCGTCTTATGATCAGTCATTTGGTGGTTCTATGAATCAAAATAACCCTGCCAACTTCAATGGAAACGGATTTGAACAAAATAATTATGGATATAATGCTCCAGTATCCAATGCCCGTAAGTAAAATATTTTATCGATAATTTTACACATTAAAAAATACTTAACCACTTAATTGTAGAGGTTGTACAAAAAAGGTATGAAAAACATCAAATCTTTTGGTTATCATGAATTTTAGCTGTATTTATTAAATTAGTCACAGAACTCTCGTAAAATACAAGATTCAGTTGGTAGCAATGGCAGCGTTATTTTGACGTTTCAACTGATTTGATCGATTTTTAGAATGCTTGCTTCTATGTAAACAAAGGATAAACGATGAACACTTGGTAATAGTGTAGACTAGTTACATATGCTCAATGTTACTCACATGACATTTTTCAAAATCGATCAGTAAGTTGGTAGCACTTACAATAAAAATCAACACTTACCCATACATGTATATGTACGCATGAGATGTGGTGAAAAATAATAATTATGATGGTGATGTTTGAAAGAATTATATTCATTGCAATTGTCATCTTAAAGTTAGCACACAATTTATACAGATGTTTTTCAACAGAAAATAGGTACAACAATTTAAAATAATAATTACGATGTTAATTATAAGTGTCATCTAAAGGCACACATTTTAAACAAATAACGTTCACTACGAGTACAAACAAAAATGTAACATGAAAAAAAGTTTTGCTTACTATATCATTGTAAGTCCTGCCAACTTACTAATTGATTTTGAAAAATGTCATCTAACTTTGAACATGAAGCTAGTCTACACTATTACCGAACACTTTATCATAAATATATGCCGTTTGTTCTATTGTTTACAGAAATTACTGAAACACAGTGAAAAAGTGATAACACTTTTTATTTTGCAGACCATTAAATGCATGAACAATAAAAATATGAAGAAAAAAAAAATGGCTTCAGTATTGTTTTCAAGTGCTGCATTCACAATCAACATTGAAATGTAAAACTATGGAAGTGCATCTGTGAATAGCGCTTAAACAAACACAAAATCAACTTCCACTACATCTAAATTGATATTGAATTACATTACAGCTTATCCACAGTATCCAACTGGTGGTTTCAACACACAGGCTCCGATGACTACCCCATTCCCACAAGCGGCCTCGCAATTTGGTAACATGCTACAGCAACCAATTGTACAGGATATGGCCATGCAATACGGTCAACAGTTGGCCAACCAAGGCAAAACCATTGTCAATAGAGAAATAGAAAAATATGTACCAGTATCCAGACTTAAGTATTACTTCGCTGTTGACACGAAATATGTCATAAGGAAACTACTCCTGATATTTTTCCCATTCACACATAAGGTAATTTACCATCATATTATAATTGACTTAGTTATTAGCTATTTCATGGCCTATTGTTGTAAATTCATAGTTTGCAACAGTTTTAAAAATATAAATATGTATCAAAGATGTGCATTCCTCTCTATATAGACAAAAGTGTAATCAGTCAAAATGAATCTACATTTCAGAGCTCATAACAGTAGTCTCAGCCATATATGAACAGGATTTCATTAAAAATTGTATCTAAGCCTATCTATCAGATAATCTTAATCATTGAGGAATATAAGGAGTACACATTAAAACAAGAAGATTCCCATAAGAAAATTGCTAATAATTTCTAATTGTTAATATACTATTAGTAGACCCAATTCAATATCCTAATTTTATTAGACAACTACGTCTTGTTTATGTTATACATCATGCTTGAATATCCAATAACATCAATAATTCTTTGAGTTTGTTATATTTTTTTCAGGACTGGAGTGTTAAATATGAACAAGAACATCCAATACAACCGCGATATGAGATCAATGCTCCCGATTTATATATCCCTACTATGGCCTACGTCACTTATGTTGTGCTGGCTGGATTTGTCTTAGGTGAGATTAAAATATTATAATTACTAATTGCCATATACTTTATTGTTTTGTATAAATAACTATCAAGACTGATTTCATCTGATAATATTTTTATTGACCCTTTGGCTACTATAATTTTTTTCAATGCTTCCGTGAGAAATGCTACAATTTCGAGATACTACGTTTATTAAATGTATGAGAGATCTAAAAAAAAACTAGAACTGCCTCTTTCTTACTCATCCATTTTTATGGGAGCCATACTGTGTTTATTTATAGAAGTCAATTGCGTCGGCTAACATTATATTTTGTCTGCAAATAATGTACACTCTTATCATCACATTTAAATCATTCAATTTACTCCTCCAAAAACAGCAAAAGAGATATTGGAATAATGGCACTTTTTTGTGGAATTCATAGAATTAGCAGCTCTACCTATTCTATGTTAGTAAGGTCCCTAGTGATAATGATAACACTATCTATATGTTACTATGATGGTGAAACCAAAATCAAAGAAGTATTTTTAATCAAAATTTTGTCAATATATTTCATCTAGTCCTATTGAGCCCAAAACAGCTACTATTCAGTAACGCATTTCAAATATAGTACTTTTATTTATTTTTTACTTCAAAATTATGGCAACTAATTATCTTGAAATCAATTGATATGCAAAACAACTTCAATATCTGTATCAGCCCATATCTAACCATCTCCAATCGAATGCTGTTCTTACAAAGAAATATGTGTTCTGTTACTTTAATCCAATTAATGCTGATTTTTTATATTTCCAGGAATGCAGCACAAATTTTCACCTGAGCAAATAGGGATACAAGCATCAAGTGCTCTTGCATATAGTATTTTAGAGATTTGCCTTTATTTGGCAACACTTTATGTTGCCAACATACAAACAAGCTTGACTACTTTTGACTTAATTTCATTTTCGGGGTACAAATATGTCATAATAATAGCCTCGACTGTTTCAAGTTTAATCTTCAAAAAATTAGGCTATTATGTATGCCTCCTGTGGTGCAGTTTTACGTTGGCAGTCTTTTTAGTAAGTTTAAATTAATTTTAATTGAATTTCTATGATATTGAAACTGAACTTTTTATATGCTTTGATGTCAGTTTTAAGATTCTCTTCAAAGATCAATGTCATATGAAAAATCTCCGTTGCTTAACCCTAATTTTATAAATGAAATCTAATTTTTGTCATATCATTTCAGGTTAGGACGCTAAAGGTTCAAGTTTTGATAGAGCCATCTACGCAAAATGAAGGATATCCCCAGGATGCTTATTCTCATCATAGAAATAGCGGAGGATCCAAGCGCAGACTTTATTTCCTCTTATTTGTTGCTGTCATGCAGCCAATCTTTTCTTGGTGGCTCACCTATCATCTAATACCTTCAGTTAGCACAATAACCCCTGTAGAAAGTTTCTGACCGCCATAATAAGATGATTAAAATATCTCTTTGTTAAACAATTTCTCATTTTAAATAATTTAAAAGGACAGATAACATAAGACGGAATAAATATTTCTAGATCTATCAGAAAATACGCGATTATCATATTTTTATAAAAATTAATTCATTCTTAAATTATAAGTGAGTGATTTTTCAACCTTAAATGGAATTCTAAAAAAGTTCTTGTTTCACTATATTTTATTATTAAACAAGCTATACCTATTTTAAAAGCCAAGAAATTTCAATTCAGTTTCAGTAAATTATAACACATACTTAAGACTGTTAATGATTCATTTAAAATGTTTCCATTCAAAATATTTTACATTCTTATATTATTCTTCCTTAAATTTGTTTTATGCTCACTTCACCATAGTTCTATTGATGACATGTATATTTTGTAATGAATAATAAATATCTGAGCTATTTTTTCTTTCATTTTCTGTTACATTACCTAAATGTATTGGCATGTGACTTAGTCCGATGAAATAATATTTAAACTGGAACTTCTATTTACCAAAAGCAACAATACTTGCAAAGTATGGTGGTATTTGTTTTAAAATAACGATAAATAAAGCGATTTGTATTTGTCATGTACAGTATAATATTTTTAATAAAAGTAATGTGGAGGCATATATATATAAAAATTGTGTACCTTCTGTATAATATTACAAAAACGATTATCTAATATGCCAAAATATTAGTTATAACCATTATAATTATGTTAAACTATTGCATGAATAGTCTTACTAGGTTTGAAATTCCTTCGACAGCATTTATGACATTATTCCATTATTTATGACATGTTTCATTCTCAGTCTTCAATACTGTTTTTTTTGTTTAATAAATTAGTTATCTGATTGTGTGATAGTGTTTCTTTAATAAATTTCGAGATACTGTTTTTTTCTTTTGTTGCCAGAATCCTGAATTTACTTCCAATATCCGCTAATATATTATTATGTTGTATTATTTTATTTATGTAATTTTGTGTGTTGAGAAAATTAGTTGCTGGACATGTTTATGTAATATATTATTTGTTGTGCTTACTATTATTTAATACATTTTTATAACTAAATAAAAAAATATCTACTCAATATTCTTTTTTTTTCACGTTTTTTTGCCCATCCAATACATAACTTCGGTAATAATGCTGCGTTGACTCTTTTTACGTACCCCACTTTTTTTTGTAATGAAAGTAAACTGCAAGAACAGGTGATGAAAATATTTATATTCAATTATTTGTATGTAGTTAACAATCGGCAACCAGAAATAAAAGTTATTAACATACCACATACTGTTGGTGTAAAATATTTCTAATTTTTTTTTTTTGTGAAATACATTGAAGGTACCGAGACAGAATATCCCGTCGTAGGTCAAGAACTGCATAAGGATCTTCACAAATTTTTTCACAAGAATTAGTTGTCAATCAGTTGATCAACCAATTGGGAATCCGGTTTTGCATTGTTAGTTTTTTTAAATCCAGCAGCCTTCTGAATCGAACCCACTAGACCATATATCATGATGATTGATTATTTGCAAGTCCCTTGACACATTTTGTATACAGTTTTTCATTTTATAATTTCAAAAATAATATAGCCGTAATTAAAACCAGCTGAAAATGTTAAATGAATGAAGCCATTATTAAGACAAAGAGCAAATGTGTTTGTGAATACCAAATATGGCACTTAACAACTATTTGTAAATGATTATGGGCAGAGACTGCTCACCAGAAATCAAAACCTTCCCTGAATTTGCAATCATAGTAGTGATGGTATTTGATTGTTATTATTTGTAAGTTCGAATTAAAATTACATAGCTATGTCAAATTTATACTGCTATACTTAAAGTTAAATAGCCTAATAAAAATTTGTAAATAGATACCATTACGTTTTTCAGTTTTTAATAATATTTTTGATAAACAATGCATAGAATCTATGGACGAAATTATTATTTATTATTATTTCAGCGCGCCTTTTTAAAATTTCTAAAGTCATATAATTTTAACCAAGGAGGTTATTTCAACTGTGTATTTATGTCGTGTAGGCACAAAGTTTTGCTATAGCATTCCCGTCTCAATGAGCGCATGACACACTGACCCATTTCCCGATTTATATCATGTTCCAAACTGAGCAGGATTTTCTATTAAATTAACCGTTTGTCCGTGTTCGCATTTGTAATCAATACTTGAATTCATTTTATATTATGGTTTATGACGTTGTTGATAAATAATAATTTATTTTCATTGCTTTTATGATTCAAAAATATTTATTTGCAAAGTGTTTCTGATAATTCTAAAAACATTTTTTTTGTAAAAATAAATGCAGCTGTATGTGTAAATACGGCAGTGTGCTTTTACGAACATGCGCAATTTCAATATTTAGCTAAGTTCATGACAGTTAGTAGTAGTACCAAATTTTGTACCCTGATCCAATATGGCGGCTGACTCAGGAATGAATACGTGCCCTAGTCCAGAAATTGTGGATTCCCGAAAGCGTCCCCTGGACGGAGACACAGAAAATGGGGAAATTAAAAGATCACACTTTAGTTCAGGTATTTATCATCTTACGTTATTGTTAACGTTTTTTTTAATGCATGTTTTGTTGTCACAAGTCGCCTTTTATTTCATTACGTCTTCAGCCACCATGGGATTTGACCGTGCAGTTTTATTAATTATATACTAAGATTATCTCAAATGATTCTCTATAATATATTCTTCATGCTTTTGCTAAATATCTCAGTAGTTTAAGTGACATCTTTTATAAAAATAATTCTTTTTCGTATTGACTGTCCGATACGAATTTGCAAATTTCTGTTTACAAATTTCCATACGTCACTACTCCCAGCTGGTGACGAATACATTTCGAATGAAGCTCTCTGTAAGCTGGCAGATTTCTTTCATAAAAGTGTTTTTCATTAGATATTATAGTTTTTCATACGTTTTTACCGATTCTCGTGCTTTAATTTATCCACTTTGACTGTACATGTTTCCTGTCAGTTTGAATACCGCATTTCTTTCTTTTTAAAAGCGCCGAACGAATAAACTTCTCTTCGCGTATGTGTTGAAAAGTGTCATATTGATTAAGTAATATTAAATGTTTCTTTAAATTGTATCTCGAAGCCTAGTTATTTTGTTGTGCCGCATCAAACATAAAGCTGTTTTCGTTATAGTGGACTTAATCGCAAATTAATTGCCATAATAGAGTACATAGTGTTTAATTATTTATTTATTGTGAGTGATTGAAGGATTGACTCCTCAAATGTTAAACAACAGTGGTGATTATTTTATGGTGGATGATTTGGTGACAGCTTTGGTGCCTTCGGGAAACGGCCATGGACAGAATACAACATATAATTTTGGTGAGTTGTCATACAACTCTTCTTCGTTTATTGCCTACCTACCATTTTAATGACATTACGTATTTGTGTGACGGCCTTCAGAAAACTAGATACACACATTAAATGAAACAACACAGTGATACTTCGCAGTAGATATTATTTTATTAGTTATTCATTTTAAATATCTACCTTTAACCGTTCTATGACAGTTTCACTTTTTCATTTGTGAAACATGATGAGGTTTTCTTACGTGACATAAAACATCACACAAGCAAGCCCCAAACTTATAATATAATCAGCCCTTCGTTCCGAATTACTCATTTTTTTATATACATATATACATTTTGTGATACATAACGTTCTGCTAAATTTACGAATTAAGCGCATATATAATAAATAAAGATAAATTCTAAATCGCAGCTATTCATACAAGATTCCAATTCGTATCAACCAAGAAAATTATTTAATATACGATGTGAACATCCCTATTACTACTAGATTACCATTCGATAAACGTTACATAATTTACAACATATTTGCACCCATTTAAGAAAATAATGAATAATTTTGTAACTACGTTTCGAAGTCGAACTTTCTAATGATTTCAATTTTGAAACAAAATTAACCGGATTCCGAAATTAAACGATTATCATATTCATATGTATTCTATTAAATTGAATATAATTAGTGGCTACTTGATTTGCCACTATAGCGAAGTCTCCAGCTTTCACTTTTATGCCACTAGGATATTGCTTGCTTTCAAAAACTATCTTTCCTTAATTACGAATGGCATAATATTTATGTATTAACAATGCTGAAAAACATTTATACATTAAAACATCGCGACATTAATATCATTCCATTAATTTATATTACATAGTTATCTTTATTTCACTAACTTTAACATTGTAATTCATCTTATCCACTAAAAATCGAATAAAATCAAACAATAAAACTATTGAAACTAGTTTAAAACTAAAAAAATATTTCATGTAGCAAATTTCTATGTTTTTCTGACGGTAATTTAATCAACCAGCTCTTGCAGCGGTTGTCGTGATAAGGCAATGATTGTGTGCATCTGTTATTATTTTAGATTAAATTGTCATCTTGGTCTTTTTTCACTAAATAGTTATCTTCATTATGTACCTAATAATGAAATGTAGGCAAGATAATACCGGCCTCTCTGCAGTGGAATATTGGTTAATTGAAATAGTCATACTGTCTGAAGCCCCCTTTATAAACAGCCAAATTATCAGCGGCCAGCTACCAAAAATCTTTATTTGTTATAGCGTATTATAAAAATGAATTATATTAACTGATTTGCATATTGCAAACCATCAATATACGCAATGACGAATAACTTAGTCCATTACTTATTTTTTAACTATTGCATATGAACCATCTATCTGGTGCATCTTTAAGCCCCGTTTTAAGCAGGCGTACTCGGGAGAAACGATCTACTTTATTCGACGAGATTGCCTCGGGTATTGATATCTTGCACCTAGGTGAGAGCGAGCTTAGATGGATGCTATTATATACATTATCAGAATAGG
>JAGVSQ010002064.1:0-16265 GCA_022683975.1 Rhyacophila evoluta | reverse complement strand
ATGTATAACAGTAATTTTAAATATATTATTGCAGTACTTCCGCTTCTTTCATGTTAATATTTATTTGACTTTTTCTAATGACCGAGCATTTGCTTTTTTTATGCTAATTGAGCTATATTATGACATATGGTATTAATAACAAAAACAGCGTTATTAGTTTTGTTTTTTTATATTTTTTACAGTTTAATATGTTAATATTTCCTTTCAAGAAGACTAATTGAGTTGGAATAAGGTGTAAGTATAAATGTTATTTTGTTACTGTCTTAAAACATTAAGATGATATTTCCGGAAGTATCTACTTAATGTTGACAAATTAATATAAACAAAATATTTTGAACACACTTATTTAATATTTTATATATTTCTTATTTATTATTTCTTGTTCAAGGCTATTATCAAAGGCGCATTATTTGTTCATGTAAGTGTCAAATAATCATATAAACATTAATATTTTCGATTAGTTATTCTTGTATAAACATGACGATTGCTTACAAAATAATTGCTCACAAGACAACCGCACACGTGACAAATAGACGCAATGAGGAACGCGCACCAGACAACTGCACTAATACACAACTGATAACAGAGAAATATTGTGAAATTTCAAACTGAATTCACATACTTATAGTATAAAAAAATTTATTTTAAATAATACAATTTTTATATAACAAAATGAGAATTTGTATTTTAAAAAACTGAGTAAATAGGCAAGTGACATCATTATTAATCTTGAACTTACGTAAACCCTAGCCAAAAATACAAATTATGATAAATTAACTTTCCACCTCAAAAACATAAGAACATGTTCTCTTTTTGATAGCCATCAATAAATGGATTGACGTTCTAAATGAATTTTATCTTTTAAAAAAGTTCCTCACAAATTCCAACTGCATTTTTTCTAGGATTTTTTACACAGTATGCTAGTGGTCTTCCTAGAACAAATTCAGTTAAAATTAGACGGGTTTATCCAAATTGGTTTACCGGCGTGGAAGATTAAAAACTTTCTGGTGATAAATTAATGCATCCGCGATCTTTCTAGATAAAATTCACTTTATATTTGTGACGAGTTTATTGTAATTTAATGAAAAAAAAAACTTAAAGATATTTTATTTTTGAAACAGTATTTTTTTGCCATCTATTTTAGATGACTGTTATTTGAGACAAAGTCAATGTCAAAGTAGTTTTTGCTCCTGATTAATTTCGGATAAATTACACATCGATAGAGGCTAGGAAGATAAAATCATACGTCAATCATTTTTAAAGTACACAAAAAATATCGCTTCACATTATCAACAAATCATGACATTGTCTATATAATATCTATCAAGATAGGTTAGTTACACTTTGAGAGCACGAAAAAAAGTGAACCACTGGATTTTTAATTTTTTTTTTAATAACTACTTGTTTATGGTTTGGTGAATAATTTGTAACAGTACTTTATCTTTAGTACCATTCTCCTCAATAGTCATGGTATCTATAAAAAGGATTGTTTATAGATATGCTATTAACTTTTAAAAAATATATCAATTTTAATCAACGCAATAGCTCGCCAAATAGTTTAAATTGTCAAATGTTTTTCTTAGTATCCACACGGTGTGAAGATATCTACTCCAAAAGTGGAGTATACACTCATCCCTTGGCTTACGCGGTAGATACGTTCCAAGAGAAACCGCCTAAATCGAGACTTCATGCAACATACGCGTTTGCGTGACACGTGCCACAAAATATGTGTGATTTTTTGAAAAAATGTATTTTTTTTCTAGCCGCTTAAAAGTGAAACCGCGTAAAATGGGTACCGCGTAAATCGAGGGATGAGTGTATAGATCTCCTCAATGTGAAAACGTATTAACAGATTATTTTCACGATAATTATTTTTTAAACAATTTTCAACCTAATGGGCGCATTCAGTCCTGCATTGTTGTATTTTTCAAAAATCCGACAGATGTGGGAATCAAGCCCGCATTCGCCGGATTGCTAGGCACGCATGCTAACCTTTACGCTACCGGGGAGCAGAACGTAACAGGCAAATAAAACTAAATATTTTGTAACGGTCTGAAATAAGTAAGTAAATCTTGTTTTCACTCAAATAAAGTATAATAATAAAAAAGAATATTTTACTTTTGCCAATTTAGATGAAACATAATTAATATATAGATGTATCAAAATGGTGACTGTTGCGATTTGTATTTTAGGTTTTTTTTAAATTAGAAGACTTTTAGGAATTATTGCAGTATAACTTATTAATATTTTAGCTACTAAAAGAAAAAAAATCATAAGCTGTATGTTTCAATAAATAAACACGCAAAGAATAAAATTTACCAAAAAATAAAAATTACCGCTCTCCTGAAGATTTTTATCTAATCGAGTGACTTATTTATTTCTTATTGCCACAAACATCGTTTGTATTTATCTAATGAGGGTTATTGAGTCAAAAAGTAAGTAACTTGTAAAAGTTACTTCCTTTTTTATTATAAAGAAAGAATAATCAGGCAAAATTTTTCGTTAAACCATCTTACAGAATAAACCGAAACATATGATGGATCGGATTTTTCCGCTTTAATAAAGATATCGCTTACTTCATAAAAACCCAATCAAGGTTGATTAATTAGTTATTTCACCTCCATTTACACAGCTTGTATTAAATGGCGATAAGTAAAAATGAATATTGAATAAATTCAACTATCGATTATTTGAATATAATACAATTTCTATATCACGAAAGTTCTGGCGTATCTATTAACAAAGTTATCAATGCCGGATACTGTTAGAAAATTCAATTTACATATCACTGGAAACTGAATTAAACTCTCATTCCTTTGTAGTTTCTAATAAAATAGTTTGTTACAAATGAATTCAGTATTAATATTATACAAATAATTTCTTCTGTATTATTCAAAGTAAACAATATTACACAGCAAAATAAAATAGATGAAAACAATTCTTACATTTACTGTATCAAATTCCGCGTCAAAATTAAAAAATATTTGTCAGTTTGATAGTAATTTAAAAATATTATATTGAATGTCAATATTTTAACAAAAAACTAGAATGCTTTACTGTAAATTTATGCTGTGCATTATACCCGGTAGCCCAGAGCGTGCGCGCCTTGCGTCCGGATACTGCGGGTTTGATTCCCACAAATTAAAAAAAATCCTAAAATGATAGACAGGATGCCCATCGGGTTATGCATTTATCTAACAAGACATGTTTCCACACGAAGATCCATATACGTCACTTTCGGAGTGGACGTCTTCGCCCTGTGTAAATTTATATAGTTCACTTGGCAGAAATGGTAAAAAAATGTCATTATTGATTATTATCTCCAAGTAAATACTATTTTAGATATTATAATTAGATATCACTTTTTGCTGATAAAATGAAGTGAAATACTCATAACTATTTAACTAACTTTTACTATTAAAGTAAATAGTAATTTATTTCATCATTTTTTAAATGTCTCCTTTAATATTGTATACGTTACACTAAAAACTCTATAGCACGAATTAAAAAATGGCCAAACATACATCACAGGGAAATTAAAATCAATTAACATCACTCAGCTCAATTTTTTTTTAGATATTTTTTCAGTTTTCTAGTGTATATGCATTTTAAGATACTGAGTTTGAAACAATATCCATTAATACCAACATCAAGTAATAGTCATAACACTATTAAATGTGTCAAATCAATCAACTAGAAAATTTTTTTTTTTTTATATACCATGTTCGCTCCCAAAGTGAGGCATATTGATCCACACAGTGTGAAGAAAAATCCACCCCGAAAGTGTATTATATGGATCTCCGCAATGTGAAAACATCTTGACAGATTATTTTTCACGAGAATCGTTTGTCAGAGAATTGCTCAACCCAATGGGCATCCAGCCCTGCAATTTCAGATTTTTTAAATCCGACCACATCGGGAATCGAACCCGCATTCCCCTACGCGCACACGCTACGAACTACGCTAACCAGGGAGAAAAATAATTATTTCATGTTATTGTGAAGAGCTTAAGGCATTACGTAATAAAGTTCTAAATAAAACTTCTTAAAAGGAGCCTCGAACGGTAGTCAATTGAATTTTTATTTTTGTTCACAAAATATTTTTATTTATTAGAGGTTTATTCGGCTTATAGAGGTAATGCTTATGAAAACTATTGTCAAAGTAAAGCTGTGAATTTTAACTTACGTCAAGAAAATTTGACTGAAGAAATTCTAATAATATACTATGAAAAAAAAATATTTTTGTCGAAAAGTAAAGTATGACAAAACTTCCAGAAAAGTTTTTTATGCCTGCTATATTTTTATGTAAAAAAAATTTATGCGTAATTTTTTTTGAATTTTATCAGTTCTTTCTTTCTATAAGAAAACAATTTTATTTTATAGGAAAATGAGGAAATGCTTCTGTTTATACGGTGCATGAAATAACTCAGCGCAAAGTTTCTGAAAAGTGTTCGGAAAATTATTCAATCATTTTCTGTACCTAAATTTCCAACGCGGAAAAATCCAATTACTGAAATTGGCAATAAGAGAGAAAAAAAAGCGAAAAAATTATGCCCAGGTTTGGTTTCTGCTGAAAAGTAAATCCGTCAAAGATGAATATTTCAGGAAAAAGCTGTCAAAAACTGACATATTTATTTTCAATATCCAATAATATTTTCTATACAATTAAATAACTCGACAAAAAACTGTTCATTATTTTTAAATTAGTATATATTTAATCTATTTTTCCGTTTAAAAATCGTCCTAATATTATTAATTTTATATGCATAAAAATAATCCTTCTTCAAATCTAGTGTTTTATTTCTTTGCCATCCATATATCTAAATTCTTCACTACATTATCAAGAAGGAATCCTTAAATATCAACATCTGCCAAAATCAGAGTTTTAAAGGTGTGACTATAAATAAAAAAACTCAAACTATCCGAAATCTTTAAAGATGTGTATTTTAAGTTGATCGACACAAGTAATATTTAAACCACCGTAATTCTTTACTAATTGCAACTTCATGAACAATAATAATATTTCTTGTTACAGATTACTTTAATAAAAAAATATATAAGCAAAGTAAAATTAGTTATCAAATTATTGCTCTGTCATTATCTAAGCGTCTCACTATTATGGTGGTATCAGAATAGTTATTTAAACAAAGACAGATAGACATAAAAATATATCACTTAACATCGTGAATTATTGCTTTTACTGAAGGGGAATTTCAAAAAAAAACTGCATTCTAGATGTAGTCAATATTATTAATGGTAAATATTTTAAAACAACAAAAAAGTTTACATCCATTGTTATAAATATATAATATATACGCATTTACATTATGGTGTAATTTTTATAGAACTATTATGTATGAATTGATGTTAATGAGTAAGATATTTACATATTATAAATAAATAAAAGCTTATAAAATAGTTGATATTTTAGTACTATTGTATATTACCAAATATAAACTTACGTTATTTTAATATTTTTGACTGATGGTGCTTAATGGAAATTGATTTTAAATTCTAAATTATTTAATACTGGTAAACTTCCAAATGTGAGATCACTTTTAGCGACCCGGGTTTCGCCTTTCGACATCTTCATGCTACATTATATGTGGGCAGTGATAGAACATATAACATACATTTACAAAATTAAAAACGCAACATTATGCATTTTTGGTATTTTTTTTTGACACATGTATACAAAAAATGTTGAAAATGAAAATACGTCATCATTCCATAACTGAACTAGAAATATTTTTTGCTGTTGTTTGTTTTTATATATGTTTGTAACATATTTTTTTCCTTGTCCACTCCAAGATTGGAGCATATGGATCTACACGGTGCGCAGATGTCTCGCCAGAAATGGAGTATATCAATCTCTGCAATGTGAATGTATGTTTTGAAATATTTTTTATGACAGTCAGTTATCAGTTAATTGTTTAACTCAATGGGCATTCAGTCGTGCATTTATTGATTTTTTTAAATATAAAAGCTGAATCCACGGCTCCGGAGCGAGCACGCCAAACTTCCGGCCATTGGGAAGACAGTATATACATTCATCACTGTAATTAATCTGTACAATTAGTTTATTTATTTCGGAAAGGAAGAGGGACGTATCTCACATAGTAAAATTTTTACAGGAGATACAAAAAATATTTATGGGTATTTTATTTAATCAAACTATTATTTTTTCAAACATTAACACTAATTCGGCATTTTAAGCCTACATCCTTTTGATGGAACGTGTATTAAATTGTATACATTCAGATTATCGAATGAAAGCTATTTTGAAAAATTGAGGGTTACGTCCTTTTCCCTTTCTACAGTCAATATATTTACACCATGTAACTAAATGAGATATCTAGATATTTACATGTATTATTTGATTTATTTGATTACACAACTGACCTTTTATGATAACGATCATCTAACGCCAAAGGATTAAATTTCAAGCTTAAAAACTTCTTTGCGGTTTGAAATTTTACACTCACGTACAACGAATAACTCATCAATTCTCGGACATGTATTAAGTTTCTTCAATCATAAGTACTAAATCATTAAATTTAGTTTATTTAATCGAACTGGTGCTTAATAATAATCGCCGATCAAATAATTTACTTCTCAAGTTTCATGCTAATATCTATTTATATCATACTCATTCCTAATAAAAATCAAAAATACCTTATATCTGAATAATTTTGAAATAGTACCTACTCGATAAAAAGAATGTTTAAATTGAAATCTCGTTCTGCGTTATTTGAATATTTACTTTAACCGTTCTGTTACTCAAATAAATAAGGATGTGGCCTCGAGTCGATATTGGAAAACATGTGTATTACCAAACGTATTAACATTTTTTTTTCAATTTCAGTTTCTATTTTGTTAAATTTCACTTAATTTTGTTCTTTTTAATTTTTTTATTAAATCCATCATGCACCATTATGTGTTCCAACAATGAAAAGACTTTTTCTGACAAATTGTGTTTATTTAAGAATCAGCTATTGGCCAATTTCCCAAATAATTGGACACGCAGGTTTGCATTATTGATTTATTAAATAATAAAGATATGGGCCCACATTTTTCTACGCCGAATTTCACGCATATAACTTTCTAACGGCGTGACTATAAAGTTCCATAAATTCAGAAAATGCATTATTAGGCACTCGAAGTTTGGTGTATATTTTTTAATAATTCTGGCTGTCTAGACTTTAGACTATCATATTATGCTTTATTTCATAATAATATATACAAAATAGTTGTATATATTACGTTGGTTTTACTGTATTCTATTTTTTGAACTGGAGTACTTCAAAATGGAGTATATGGATCTCCGCGTTGTGAAGACGGTCATGATTTGGTACAATTGATTGTCGACTTTTACTTCTTTGGTTATTTAAAAATCCAAGAGCTGTAGGAATTGAGCTCGCGATTTCCGCCTCCAAGCCGCATACTTTAACCATTTGGCTGCCATGAGACAATCATGACACTAAGTCACAAAAGTTACATATAGTTCTGGTAAAACGTATACGGTTTTATGCCACGTCTTTCACTTTGACACAGCCACTACTTCAATAAATAATACAATGATTATATTTATTTAAGTGCAAATTTCAAGCATTCAAGTAAAATAAAATGTGTGTAAAGAAAGTAAAATGAAAAAAAAACGAATGAAAAAATAGTCATATTGACAATAATAAATTTGTTATTTATTCGTATAAAATAATTATGGAAAGCTTTTAAAGTGAGTGCCAGCTTAGACCTTATAAAAACGGTAGCTTTCTATTCTATAAACAATTTAAAATCCTATTTTATTTTAGAGCGGAGTACTGTATCAAAATATTTTTAAAATACAACCTGTGAGTTTGAACAAAATTAGTTTGGAAAAGCTCCACGGCAAAAAGCTAAACAATGGTTGCCTCGCGGAGGATGAGCTGGAAAAGTGTGATGAGAATCGTGCAGTCTGACGTCGCGACGAGACGAGATTTTTCGCGACAATACGAAGATTTTGAAAGCTTATCCGAGGAAATTGTTACCTGAAACTTGACGAAAATGCGACAGGGTATAGACATGTTGGAAGAATTGAAATGCAACACTCAAGTAGATAATATGAAACCTTCGTGAAAAAATAAACCTAACTGCTCAAAATAAAGCTTTTAAATACCAGCTAAGTCATAATTGTACATATTACTTAATCATTATGTGGCAAAAAAAATTGACAAAAAAGTTCCAAACATTTTTTTTTCATACGAGTACTAAGTAGCGAACTGTGGATTGAATACATTTAATCAAATATACTAATACATTTATGAAATAAACTTGGTCCCCATACGTAGATTAACTTCTTTGTTGAATTTTTCTAATGTAAAATCGTTGCCAATATTGCAGGAAGACGCAACTAGATTTTTTAAGCACAAATATAAGCACTTTTAAATAATAATTAAAAAGCACATTTTTACATACACATGATTTGTATACGTTTTATAAACATGTGTTAATGTATAATATGTAAAAATGTGCCAATAATACGAGAGATTGCAATTCCTGAAATATTGGCGACGATATTTAAATGTTTTTTTAGATTATTATTTACAATTTACAAAAAACGCACTCATTATGAGGCAATAAGCAGTAATTTAGTTTATTGGTAGGTTGATCGTTCGACTTCTAGGGAAAAAAAATAAACTAGATAGTCATTTGGATAACAACCGTGCACCCAATGAAATACAGTAATAGTTATATATAAATAATATTATTCCTACATTATAATATATTTTCTATACGTATAATTATTTTTTACTTGCAGTTTGTGTTATTTTCATTTTTGTGAGTTTATCTTTACAAATTACAATACCTAGTTATCACGCATTGTTTTTAGAATAGATAAGATAAATACAATTGTCCTGTTATCAACATCATCTACACTGATAAGGTGATGCAGAATATCGGACATCTGTATCACATGAAAAGAGTCCGCTGACCGACGTACTGTTACACCTCTGATTATTGAATATTCTCGAATCCTTAGTATTCACTGATTTATTGCGCTTCTGTTACTCTCATCTATATTTAACTTGTTTATTCATAACCTCAACTTGATATTCGAGAAGAAATGTTACATGACCATGTTTACACGTTCTATAGCTTAAAATTGTTTATTGTCCTTGATAATGACATTCTGGAACTTTAAAGAATAATAATTAAACTTGTTTACAGACCAATTGTGTCACCTTTCACGTCAGCCCTGTTTTTTACAATTGAATTTTGAGTTCACGTGAGATCACATGACTTAAAGGATTCACCCAGACTTTAAAGTATAAAAGGCCCCTTAACCGTCATTTGTTTTTTGTCTAATAATATTGTCTTCGCATTGAGTAACTTGTAACACAGTATGGTCGGAATAAAAGTTCATCTTTCTGAAAATTCAAGTTCTTTCAATAAAGTAAAAGTTATTCCTGATAATCCTTATTTGGATAACTCCCTGACAAGAATAGTTATTCAAATCCAGAATATCAAGAGTCAAGTGGTATTTCTGCGTATTTATTCAAGATTATCTTCAACGAAATATTCTACACCGAATAAATTGAAAAAATTATCGAAAACTATTAATAATTATTTTTTTGATATCATTATTATTTTGGATCATAACAGTACGTAAAGAGATGTAAAACTATGATGTGAATTAAGTACTAGCAAGTTTAAATATTGAATTGAACTTATCGTTTTTAGTGCAACAATATAAAATACCATTAATATAAAATAATATAAAAAATGTATATCTATATCGTAAAATTTCAGTTAAGTTATTTGAGAAATTTGATTCAAGTCTCTTGTGATACATTGACTGTTAATTGAAAGCCATACTCGCTGCAACTGCCCTGAGATACAAGCAGTTAATTAATTTACATCGACTTCTAGATTACTGCTAAGATTAAAAAGGAAGTGAAGACAAAAGAAGCAAATAAATTTAGCGAGGGCCAAAATGTGATTTTTTGAACACGCAGACGCTTTTCTGTTTATCCACCATTGTAACCACTGATCTGCGAACTTATTAACTTAAAATATTCATATAAATTTTTACCTGTTGAATTTGTGTGTATAAAAATCATTATAAACATATTGAGACATATTTTGTTAGTCAGAAAATTGAACTTTTTAAGGATCCATATGTTTTTAAGTTTCTTTAGCATGTCTACCCTAAAAATAATTTATGTATTATAAATCTAGATATATTATTTTACAAAAATTGGCCGATTCTTTAAGTCAATAATAAAACTATTATATTATGCACCCACGGAATTCGAACTCGTCCTTAGCAAATAAGCTACGCACCCCTTACATTTTACCGCTCGATAAGATACCATGTAATATGTTGACAATTCACACTAATGTTTTCGTTGCATATGAAGAAAAATGCTGATCTTAATATATTTCAAATGTGCCTATATAAAATATATTCACTTCGAGCAATATTTGTTTCTCAAAACACGGCTTAGACAATATTGTTTTTGCCACTGGTGTGTTTACGTTTAGCAGAAGTGTGCCATATTTTGTAAATAATCGAGTTGAGAGCGACTTGTCGGGATTTATTCAATCTCACGCACGCATGAACACTTCAACTCCGGGGGAGGACTTCTTGGCAGCACGTTCACAAGCCAGCAGCCATGGAATGGGGGTCCTCGTACTCGAGTGAGGAGCTGAAGACGAAAGTCAGATGCATAAAGTCATTCTTAAGGGCGATAAAAACCATACAAGCGGTAATAACACTGACTACGCAATCGCAAGGTTAAATAAAATACTTGAAGGATTAAATTTATCGACAACGAGATTTGACAACATTAAGAGAAACTGCTCCAAAAATTTTTGTGTTCGAAAGATATGTTTCTAAAATTATGCAAAATAAATTAAGCTAAATGCTTGAAAGTGTAAATCATTAAGGAAACAAAAAATAGAATAGTTTTTATAATTTAACATAACACGTGAGTGGCAAAAATCAATTGACTCGTGCTTTATGGATTCATATCCTCACATCCCAGTGCTTATAACACTAGATACACCAGATAATATGTATGTGCTTGCGTTTGTGTGTGTATATGTGTAATGTTATATGTATTAGTGCTACAACTATATCAGTTACTACCGATAAAGTTATTATATTTTCGAAACTTTTTTTAAATTTTAATATGTACTTGCCGAAAGTGTAGCGTATGGATCTATACACAGTGTGAAGATATCCACTCCAAAATGAGAGCAATTTTAACACATGTCTTGACAGATTATTTATTAGAAGATTGGTTGTCAGACACTCAACTCGTGGGCATCCAGTCGTGCATTTTCATATGTTTTCTTTGAATCTGGCAGATACGGGAATCGGATTTGCATTTCCCGTATGCTAGGCATGCACGTTAACCTCACGGCCACCGGTTAAACATCAATAATAAGTAACATTAAATATTCAACATACTTTGGTCTCAAAACTTTTGAATCAATTCTCGCCTCATTTCAACTTTTTCCAATTTTCTTTTCAATTTAAACATACAAGACCATACACAATGAATTAAGCAATTTACTGACAATCAATCGTCGGTAAATTGTAAGTAAAAGAATCAACCCGCGATGAAAGAATTACGCATAAATCACTTACAAATCTTGAAAAAATGTACGAACTTTGAAATGTCGCTTGGATTTTGCGTTGGAGCTTATAAAGCTCGTCATATTCAAGCAATAATACATAATTACAATTCAAAGAGTGTTTGAAATAAGAACAACACACACAGCTTTTCCTGCCTCCCACTAGGATTACCGCTAGTACAACCGACGCTAGCTTTTCCCTTATGCTATCTATCATTACACAATGTGTGAAATATATTTCAATGTACATTTCTCGCACGAGTTGGAACAAAAATTAATTAAGACTCAGTTGTAGTGAGAATTGACGTTTCCATGGCATTTCAAAGAGCGTGGGACACGTTTTATATTAACAGGTAATATTGAATTTTCCAACTCTTCCATCAATATTTTTCTTCAATTATTCTAGGAACTTCCTTTTCTGGTACTTAAATTACGATACACGTCTCTTTTTCTCTAGATATACATTAATACTCTTCAGAACTTGACAGTGGCATTCGAATATTGATCTTTTTTATTTAATATCAACACTTTTACCAATACAGTTTTGAGACTTAACGATTAATTAAAAAATGTTCAAACCCGTGACCTATATCAATTTACGAGAATGAGCGTTTATTCATTCGACTATCACTTTATAACTCAACTAATTATTTATTATACAAATATTATAAATTTTTGGGATCAATGATATAACAAATCATTTCTGTGGAATTTACGAATTGTTGACTTTACAGGTGGATATAAATATTTTTTAACAATAGGGAAATGATACTCAAAAGAAATTGGGCCGCTTTTTTATATATTGCAATTTGCGTATCTCCTGACCCATACCGATATGGGCAGTAGTTTATCATAAATGTTGATATGCTACCTTTATAGATAGAGCGCTATGTGACAATACCCACATAATACTCGGGGTTATATATATCAAATCACCTTTATTCTTAAGCTATAGTTAGTCGGACTATCAAAATTTTTATCTACTATTTACCATGTCCATCCTAAAATGAGTATGTGTAGCACAAAATTGGAAAGATAACCACACCAGAAATGAGGTATGTGGATACATTGCAAAATATTATTCCAACAGATTTTTCATGAGAACTGATTTGCAGCCAATATATCAACATAATATGAATCCAGTCCTGTATCTTACGTTTTTTTTTAATATTCAAATAGCGGGTGGAATCCAACCACGTAATCTCTGTTCCATGGCCTGCAGACTAACCTCGCGTTTACCGACAGAATTGTATTAAAAAATATATAATAATAAAACAAATATAATAAATCTGACGATATATATAGTGCTAAAAGTATTGAATTGATAATTTTATCGCATTGTTACCCGACGGTCTCAGACATAAGCTTAAGCCTTCTGGCAATTGTTAACATTTCAACGCTTTCATGAATTATTATATATATATATACATAGTATATATAATATAATTTTCAATCGATAGTCCGCTATGGCCATTAATAACTATGGTTGATTCAGTTGAAATAATTATTTGTCGTATATTCTATAGACAATAACTATATATATATATTCTATTTACATAGGAAATTTATATTCTGTAATTAATTCCTATTTAATAGACTTGTATTTCAAGTGAACTAATAACTTTATTCGCAAGAAAACTGTCCTTCATTATTTCAGCACACTAAACCTGTATACCAATAATCAACAATATCAAGAATATAATAGTTATTGTGTGTAAAGTGTATTAAACAGTTAAATTGTGTGTTTCGAAACTGAAAATATCGATGGTCAAATGATAATATGGCAGGGTTGGCCATCTAAACTGCCGCATTTCATGAAAAAAAATTAAGAGACTTTTTTGATAATAAAATAAAACGAGAGAAAAAATTTACCCACTGAACCCGCTTCTCTCGGTCAACCCGATTCAATCCTTCGCAGACTTTTCGATTATTGAGTTTTGAAGCCGGTTCCGCAACAAAAACTTCCTTAAACCAAAGAGTCTGCCCTGAGACTAATATTAATTTTTGGTAATTTATATGGTTATGAGGTTTTCCGTTCAACACTTAAATTTATTAAAAGTAGGCATCAGTCTGTTTTAACTAATCAGCTTTTAAATGAGCTATTACGAACTGCTCCAATAAGTTATCGACTAAGCTTTCATTAGATAACTCAACAGTCGTAAAGCATACACAAACAAATTTATTTTGAAGCATATGGAGAGTCGTAATAGTATCAGAACAATGTATTCTCTCATATTACAATTTTGGTTTTCTTTCTAAATAACTTTGTTACAAGAAATGTAATAAAATAATTACTTTAAATATTAATCGGTTTTTGTTGAACATATTTCACATATATATTTTATTTGCATAAGTGCCACCCCGGTTATATATATTTTTTTTAATTTTAAAGTAAATTTATACCCCCTGAGTAACTCACAATCTAATTCTAGAGAAATATTCTTATTATTATATTACACAATCTTACGCATTCAAAAAATATCTTACTAGTAATCAAAAGTTCGTACGCTTAACACAATAATAGCTTTAATCTGTATTATCTTGAATAAAACATTTACGACTTATTTCCACTGTTTTTCTTGTAATGCTTAAACATTAAAATCAATAAATAAGGTGGATATTTTTTCTTAAAATAACTATATCTGTAGGGACTTTCGAGTTCATAAAAACATTATTCTTGTTTTTATTCCTACAAAACGTTATCTACGTCACAGATCTCAGATATGGAGTATATATTAACATTACATCACCGATATGCCTCATCCACCCATCTTTTTGTGCTTGTATTTATATAATATGTATTTTATGAAAACTATAATATTTTTGTGTATTTATATGTTATGTAACATCACTTTATGTATAGTATCGTCTACTCATATTTTTAAGTAAATTTTTAAGGTATTTTTCATGGGTATTAAAATAGATTAATTATTATTTTATGCTCCATTTTTCTCTCTCAATTCTATTCAATGTTATTTTTCAAAGCACACCATAGATATAAATTTACTCTTTAGTTTGACAATGAGTTTTTATTTGTTACATAATATCTGCTTTATTAAAATCAGCTGTGTGGTTTTCCAAAGCCAAATAGTAAAAAAGCAACTAGCTGATAACCAATGCTCATAAAATACAGTATTTAAGACTATAGATATCCATATGCTCCATATTTCGAGCAGATATGTTTGAAAAGCCTGCTTATTTTCTTTTAAATAACGATTTTATACATATGTACGGTTGAGAAAGTAAATGATATATCTAAAGTGACCGAAGGAACTAAGTGCAATATAATAAATATATATTGAACCACGTACAAGGATACTCTCAAAAATCAAATTAATTTACAATTCAAAGTAAAATAATCAAGCATCGACTACAGGTATTGTAATCGTATATATTATAATATCGAAACCAAAATAAATAAGCAGTACGAAAGCATGTTGTTATATTTGATAAAATATTGCGTTAATAATCTATTGTTAACACAACATTTAGATCTAAAACGAATGCTATTAAAAATAATAACGTTGGAAATATTTTTTCATTAATTAACATTTAAATTGCTCCCCGGAGTCCAATATTTCTCAATTTAAAAAATCTTCCCCATTAGTGCACTTTTTCACATCTTTCATAATAAATAGTTTGTCTGCTTTATGGGCATCTTTTAAGTTATCACTCTACCAACAACGTCATATTCAGTACATGTATACATAAAATTTATGTTATCTCATTATTAAGGGTCTTCTTATATGTAGGCAAATATCATGCTAAGATTTTAATTGAATTAATGTGATTATTATTATGCTTAAAAAATCCAAAAATACTATAAAACGAACAGTTAATTTATTGATATTGTTCCGTAACTTTCTACGCGTTTTTATTCCTCGTTACGTAAATGTTACTGATCATTTCACCGGGAAACACTCAATGTGAGAAGCATATACAATGATTGCTAAAATATATTTGTAGATATTGATAGTTTCTGGATATAACAGATGGAAATTGATATTGGATGAAATACAATATTTTTCTGACGTAACAGTTAGTTAATTCAGCGGCGAAATACAAGCAAAAATAATTATTGGCGATGGTATCATTATCACTCAAGACAGAGTAATGCCTAGGCTTTCATCCCCACATATTTACGAAACAAATAAATAATTATATTATTATCTCGTGTCTCTGTTATCTTCTTTCGGCCGCGTGATAAAAAAAAAATTCCTCCTGATAATATCATCTGGCAGATATGAAAAAATATCCAGCGAGATTCATTTCACATCTCAAGAACATTAATAGAATTATTCCTATCCCGTGTAAATCGATATTCGCTCTTCGTTTCTGGGAAATAAAAGATGATTTTCTTTTCAGTGTTTTCAAATATATTACGTATTTACTTTACAGTACCCCTGAAAATTCTTAGAGATACAGCATTATAAATACTCCTTAGAAGTTTGCAATATTGAGAACAAATCAGCCACTTGTAGTATATAACATCTTTTTATTAAATCCCGTTTGATTTTCATATTAATCCTATTGTTTTATTCTATAACAGAGTAATATGAGTTAGATAACTGCTTTCAACAACTGCTTTAATTTTGGGCATGCTTTCTTATTGTAGCTTAAAACTGAGGAGGAATATGTATTTGG
>JAGVSQ010002063.1:0-19255 GCA_022683975.1 Rhyacophila evoluta | reverse complement strand
AAAATAATAAATAATATTCGAAAAATATTTTATTTTTAAAGTGCATATCCTTACATTTTTTGTGTGCTTTTAGCCTTTATTTTTCGGAGGGATATGCAAAAAGAAAAATGATAAAATTTTTGTTGTGATGCGTTAATATTTTTTGGGAAATATTAGCATTGAAAAGTAAGCAATGAACGTTTTAATTTATTTATTTTTTCTCTACGTCTATTATAATTAAAGATTGTCAAAAATATAATATTCGTTATAATAAATTTTGTCAATTCAATATCAAACATCATATTTAAGAAAAAGATATTATTTGCTTAAATTATTATTAGCTGCTCGTAAAGATACTGTTACAACAACATTTTTAAAAATCTTCATAAAAATAACAGAGGTAAATGCTTGTTTTCTTTAAATAATATGAAAGAAGTATTTTTAATTTTTAGGGACCGAAATAAGTCAGAACAGTATGAAAGAAACACGTCGAAGGTGTATAAAATGTATTTTCTGTGTCAAAACCTCGTGGTCTTATAATGTGCCAAAAATATAAAGTAGAAAGCTTCAAGAGCGAACCAAAAATAGCGCTGCTGAAATATTGACGTCATTTCCACATGATATTGCATATCGCTATTCAAAATTTGTAAATAGCCAACATAATAGAGTATTTATAAAAAAATATATATTATTTACAATAAATCTATCATAATCAAAATATTTTATTGCACTTTAGTAAAAATAAGGTATTCTAAATATTTTTACTATTCGAATAAATCGATATTGTAGTCGTTGTGAACACACTGGAATGAATAATATGTGTCATTTTTGAACGCCTTGTACCAGTCGATTATCCTGTTTGAGCTACGCAGTGGCCGCAGGAAATACGTTTCTTTTAACACGTTTAGTGATTAAATGGTTATTTATCCAGTGCGTGTTTTCATAAATAGTATAATATTTTATTTATATTTCCTCAACTAATTACAAGGTTTGTCAATCGGCGTGTCAATACGTGAAGAAAAGACTTTCGACTTGAGCAGTAGTTCTGCGTTTAGAAGGGAGCCATCTTGCAATCTCTAATCAAAGGTCTTCGGCTCGCGGTTTCATTGTCTGGTGTTAGGCCAGTTAATACAGTATAATATAATCAAATGGCGTTAAAACGAATTAATAAGGTACAGTACACATTGCATCCTACTAAAAAGTTTCCTTCGCTAATTTCTCACTTAGCGAACGCCGAAGATTACATCCATTTTACGCCCTGCTGATTGTTTTACCGATGTGAATAACATTGAAATTCCTTCTCGACAATTCCGGGTGCTAAAATTGTTCATAAATATGTCGTGGCTTGTCATGTTGTCAAATAATGTAGTCAGCATTAATTTAATGTGCGGGCACCGCATTATCGACGTTTTTTTTTGTAATTTGCAACGAAAATAATTGTCGCGAGGGGACTTGCTGCATCCTAAAATGTCGGAATTACAGTTTTTCGACGATTATGAATAATACTTCGTGTTTCTCGGCAATGGACGCTTTTATTTGGTGTTTATGTAATTTTCAGAGTTCAACGCCGATGATCAATATTTTGAGCAACATCGTGCCTTGATTTGTAACATGAAATGTGGCATTTATTTTTTTCACTCGGTTCTCTGATGTAATTGACGAATTTTTAAGTACCTGTGAAAGCCCAAGTGACATCTGTAATGCAAGAAAGACGTTTTGTGCAATAATTCAAGCCAATAAATAGTTATTGTGAAGAAATTCTGTCATTGTGTTATTAATAGACAGGGTGAAGCTTGATTGTCAACTTGTTTGTTGTAGGAACTTCAAGACCTTGGCAGGGATCCTCCTGCACAATGTTCTGCAGGACCCCACGGAGAAGATTGTAAGTCTATTAATCTTTTCAGTTAATTAGCATGACTCATCAATCAAAAATTATTACCCATCCTAAGAAACCTTCAATTTTCGATGCCTTTCATTGATAAGACAATGTATGAACACAAGGATTGATTTCAATGTCACCAAAAGCAGCAATATTGTAAATAAAAAAAATATCTTTTATGACTCATATTTATTGTTCAATGGGTTTATCTTGATTGACAACATATTTTCTTTAAATTTTTGAGGCCTAAAGTATAAGGACATTATTATGATACACATTTATGAAATTTTATCTGAATACTTATCATTGAAAACAGTTTTTTGTCATGCAAATCAATATGAATTCATTGGTGGCTTCCAGAATGATCTAACTGATGAAAATGTATTGTTTTTATGTAATTGTTCCATGTTCAAGATATTTTATTTGACATATTTACAAACAAAATAATATTTTACTGCTTATCATTATATACAACTTACATGAAGTACTGCACATGCTCAGTTCTCATTGTGTTAAGAATTAATGACATTTCGTATAACTGTTTATTTTTATCATATTTTTCCTTGTATTGGATGACCATTAGTTAAATTATACAATCTTATCAATGTAGAATGAGTATTCTAAAAATATATGTTATTTCTATTTTCAGTATTCCACTGGCAAGCCACAATTATGGGACCTGTAAGTTTTTTTTTTGTTCATCATTATTGAAAGATATATTCTGTGTGGTTTTATGAATCATAAAATATTTACTGTGTCAGATAAATTTGATTGTGTGCTGTATTCTGATAATTCATTTATGCTAGTGATATTTGAAAATAGATTTAATCTCAAAATAGATAATTAAATTTCACACTTAATCATGAAGTAACTAATTATAGATATTTCATGACACAAGGTCAGCGAAGAAAGTTTTCAATGCTTCTAACATTTGGTTTCATTGGTTCTTATCAGTACATCAGCAATTTCAAAACCTGGCAATCAGCAAGTTTTTGAAATTTAATTTTTTCATATTTTTCCTATTTAAAAAAAAACTATGTCCACCCAGACAGTAGAGCATATGGATCAACACAGTGTGAAGATATCCACTGTGAAAGTGAAGTATATGGATCTCCGCAATGTGAAGACATGTCTTGACAGATTATTTTTCACAAGAATTGGTTGTTAGACAATTGCTCGACCCAAGTCCTGCATTTTCAGATTTTTGAAAATCCGACATGTGGGAATCGAACTTGCATTCTCCGGATTGCGAGGCGTGTATGCTAACCCATACTCTACCGGCGAAACTGTGTTATAATGATTACTTACTTTTTAAAAATTTCAAATGCTTCTTGGTAGAACATGTTCTGCACTTGAAATGTTTTTTGATCACCCTTAACATTTTAAATTAAAAAACTTGCTAGGTTTTGAAATTGGACAGCCATGTATTGCTTCGTAAACACACAACAGTGAGAGTTTCACTATTTTCACTTGATTAATGCTATTTTATATCAACTTTGTTTATTTATAACTGTATAATTATAACTTTCTTTATTATGTTCAAATTTTATGTAAGGTTTAGGCCCCTTTATTGGCTAGCCACAAATATTTGCTGAAACTATGGTTTTATGGTTAATCATATTTTACTTACCACAAAAAAAATATGTCTCCGAAATACATTAATTACCCTTGTGAGCTGAAAAATAAACTTTTTAAATCAGGGGTACCCAATCTTTACGAACTATGCACTAGTTTTCTGTATACCTTGCATATCATGTACCTGTTCTAATTTTTTACGTTGAAATCTATTCAAAACTTGTCGTCAATGCGCCACTTGTAATCATGTTTGTGTGCATCTGCCATAGGTTGGCCGACTCTGGTTTAAATATACTTCTTTTTTATGGCAGTATCGATATGGAATAGTCTATTTCATAGTCAAAATCATGTGATTTGTATGTAACGCCGTATGTTATATTCACACATTTATTTGTCTGTCAGAAAATATAAATGCATGTTGGGGATAATTATTCTAGGAGTGAGAGATAATATATTTCTTTGATTTTTCAACTGCCAATTGAAATGATTTCTGGAATGTTATTGATATGACGTTGATGTATTTTCATCAGTGACAAAGGGCTTAAGATGATGTTTTTTTGTCGTCAATTTCACTTCCGCATATGAATTTAATTTTATTTTTCAGAATTTTTATGTTCGTTAAAATCTTAATCCATTAAAAAGATTCATTTAGTTATTTTTTTAATGGAAATCATTTAGATAAGTATCATATAGTTATCTCAGCATTTTTAAAATGAATATATGTACATATTTATTCCAGCTAATACAAACATAATGTGCTTATTTTTATTATTCTTAGAATAAGTCTTGATAGATGAAAATATTTTAATTATTAATTTGACATCTCCAAGATTAATGACATTAGCATTTAATTGGTTATTTCCATGGTTACTTATCCCATGTGTCATAATTTAAACCATTGTAGTCAACCAAATCCCCATAAACTCTGTTATAAGTATATTCGATTCTTTCATGTACCTGTAAAATCTTAAAATATATTTGGTAAACCCTTGTATATAAATTGTTTATACATTTAATAATATATATTATTTTTTATAAATTAAGTACTCATGCTTTATCGATATTTATTTATTAAACAAAGTCATTAATGAAGTTCATAGTCTACCTAAATTTGAGGACCATTTTTCTCTGAGAAGAGAAAGTGAAAGCGAATTAGTGAGCTTGAAATTATTGTTACTATAGCTAAATGAGCACAAACAATGGTTTGATTGTTTCATTATAAAAAATATTTTTCTTCCAAAGCTACAGTCAGTTGAAAAATAAAACAATGCTATATATATATATATTATATGCTCTTCAATTCCTTTAAGTGGCATAGCTATTTTGGTTTTTAGTTGATAACCAGATTAACCAGAAAGTTTGAATCCAGGACGTTCAGGGGCTAAATTAGTCAAGGGAATGATATTAAACAGATCATATTTGTCACTTAGTATTTGCTTGGTAAAACTCCATTTTGCAATGTTTTATTATGATTCTACAGGTTAATTTTAGTGTAATCATAAACCGCTTTTGTCTTTTTGTTGATCATTTATTTGTGTTCTGATAATGGTTTGTTATTGGCAGGTTGACAGTCCATACCAAGGAGGCGTTTTTTTCCTCACCATACATTTCCCGACAGATTACCCATTCAAGCCACCAAAAGTAGCTTTCACAACACGGATCTATCATCCCAATATCAACAGCAATGGCTCAATCTGCCTTGACATACTGCGATCCCAGTGGTCACCTGCACTCACTATTTCTAAAGGTAACCTTTTTTCTCATATTTCATTTTATAGCTTCTTGCCATTGGAAACCAAGAAATTAATTGTTATTTTTCTAAATTGATTTATATAATTTTTCTGTTATGACAGTTATTATAGGGTATATTGAAACATGTTTTACTGACTCCTTTAACTGGATAGTATTTTCAATTGAATTCAAGATGATAGGCAAGAAAGTACCTAATAACCAATACACATAAAAATGTTTTGTTTTTTTCCATGCCAATAATATTTATGTCCATAAATTCAGATAATATGAAGTTTGAGTTGAACCAAAAAAAAAATGTGTTTTGATAACTGATATGGCACTGAACAAAAATAAATTGACATACACAGTAGACTCGTGAATAATGGTCTTTCATGAGTTCTCATTATCTAATAAGATATCTGTCACCACTGTGGCTGAGTAGATAGATGTGTCCGCTTGTGTTTATGTATATATTGTGTAGCTAATACCGTAGCTGTACAAATTGACATGGTTTTAACATGAATTTGAATACAGGACATGGATGTCCACCCAATCGACTGAGCCATTGGTTTTAATTAGTACTTGTGATTAATAATCTGTTAGGTTACATTGTGGAAATTCATATGCATCACATGGTTCAGGGAGCATTATAAAAAAAAATTACATAATTTCAATTCACGTTGAAGTACTCAAGACAAATTGGAGCAGAGTATATATGTTTTCAGTGATATAATTATAATTCTGTAATAATTCAAAAAGCTTTTAATGTTCTGTTTGTTGTTAATGAGTTGTCAGTAGTGAATGTTGTCTAAGATGTTGTTTTGTCGTTTTCAGTATTGCTGTCAATCTGCTCGCTGTTGTGTGATCCTAACCCAGACGACCCCTTGGTTCCGGAAATCGCTAGGATATATAAAACGGACCGTGAAAAATATAATGAATTAGCTCGAGAGTGGACGAGGAAATATGCCATGTGATGAGCTGGCACCCGCCCGTCGCACTTTCCCTATACACCCCCCATTCCCTCCTTCCCCCCGCCTGCTCCTGTCATCTTTGACCTTCCTCCCCCCTTTCCCGCATCCCACTTATATTTTGTTAAACTAATTCATTGTTGCGAGAACGTTTGAGCGGTAAAACGAGCATTAAAGAAAATCAAGCATCGGTCGATGTCCGAGCGGAGCGCTCGATTTAGTTCATTTTCTGCGAGTTTCGCAGCGAGGGCGCTGACTCTTTGTGACAATTTTTTCTATTTATGATTACGAGAAGGACGGCCCTCCGACTCCCGCGCCCTTTCGCCCCCGCAATACGCTTTCGACGCGGCCGAACCGCTCCCCTCTACCTTTTACCTATAAGTATCAAAATAGCTTTTTTCATTAAGGCATTCTTATAATTTTATTTAATATATTGCGGTCGCGAGTATCGACCCTCCGCCCTCCGTCTTGGCGACAAAATTAGCGGGAGCAAACGGCGGACGGATGGGAGAGGGCGGTGCGGGTGATGTGTCGTTTGAAAGCCGGCGCGGTCTGCCCGTGTCCCCGTTTGATTTTATGCCCATCGAATTGCATTCGGAAGCGGTGGATTCCACGTGCGGTGCGCCTCGGACGGCGGTTCCAAAAACGCATGTACATATTTATTGTTATTATTTTGATTTATTTTTATACTAGTGCTGGTTTTGCGATGAGTCTCCCGGTCGGTCTCGCCCCGATAGCCGGTTATTGCTTTGCCTCCGCAGAGCGGTGGAAGTTAAAACGTGCATCCCCGCGGGAAGCGCGTCGATCCCCTGTCACTCTCCGAAATGCCGTCTCTCGCGTCCGAGAGGCTCCCGTTGTATTTTAATGTAGAGAATAAGATTTTTCTATGTGTAAAACGAATAGTTTAACTTCCGTTTCAAATTTAGTCTCGCCGTCATATTTTTATTAAATGGAAAGCGTCGCCCGTGCGATTCGTTCAAAAAAATTGTGTTCCCCAGTTTTTTTTTTTATTTGGCTGCTCAAATGAAAGTTCATCCCGTTTTGTGATACTACTTCTACGTCTGATTGAAATTATTTTACCGAAACGTCTAGAGTTACTGGAATACATGATGCTGTTTTATTTTTATTCAGTCGGTGATATGTAATATTTATGAAATATGCATATGTCTGTCTCTTTTGCTGATCAGTGGGCATAAAATATTTATGTAAGGAACATTAAAATAAAAAAATGCAAAATGACTTTTGCTTGACTTTTTGTGATTTCTTATTCTCGAACAACTCATACCTGTGCTTTTAAAGATCCATCAGAAACTGTGATTTTACAAGAGTGTGGTGTTACATTGTCGCCCTGTTACATTATTGCCAAAAATATATTATTTATTGCTGTCAACTGATTACTTATTGATAATTTAGATGAAAAATCTAAAAGGAATCCATCTAGGCTCAGTCTCAGTCCTTCAAATACCTGTTCAGTGTTGATCCTCCACTCCTAAGATGAGCGTTTTCCAAAAAGTAATTTAGGGAAGAGCCAGGCGAAACGTCTAAATTGTGTTTTAGTACTTACATTGTATCAGTGGTCAATATAATATACCTGTGTCTGTGGGGGGATGTTTTAAATAAACTATTGTTGATAAATGTTAATTCAAAACTATGTTAGACTAATTATTATCGGTTATTTTAAGGAGTAGGGAAAGATCGAAAGAGCCTTCGGCATTTTTTATGTGATTCCTGCCGATGATCTCATTTTCTTAAATTCAACTCAACACTTTGTCAATTTGGAAACAAACAAACCCAAAGACCTTTTGAATCGATCAGCTCGCCCAACACTTATGAGAAACGAGGACTCTATAATATATAAATTCAGATTTTATGTCAGAAACATCAAATTAAGCATCATAAAAACTTTTGTAAACTAATTTAACAATAAATAATACATAACTAAAAAAAATGACCATGTTTGTAATTTACACATTTATTTAACATTGTTTTATTTTACAATTCAGTTGTCTCAAGATTTTTGGTGTTATTGATTTGTTCTATCTGTTGGTACACATTGTATTTTGATTGATTTCTTTGCGGGTCGCTGCTAAGAGAGTTGTCCGGTGATGCAAACGGCTCAGTATTGATGAAGTAAGGCTTTCCGTTGGTCAGGTTGGTTTCTCCGACAACATTTTCGTCGAGGGAGTCCCTCTCCGATTGGCTGACCTGATCTTCGTCGTTCTTGTACCAGTCATTTTCATAGGCTCGTAACCAGATGGGGTTGCTTCCTTGCGTGCTGTGCTTGTTTGTGTTTGGCACTCTTCCTCCGGTACTGCGAATCGTCATGTCTGATTCTCCAGGTACTGTTGATTCTGTAAATTTTCCGATATTTATAAAATATCTTACAAACTCTTATCAATTGAAGATATCGGTTTGTTGTGTTGGATATTAGTGTTCAAGCATGAGGCATCCTGGGATTCAAAGTTTTTTTTTTTACTCGTTGAAAGTTTTCAAACAATACAGTTCTCTACTGATTTATCTGACTGGCTTTCATTTACTAAATCATTACATTTTACTGTTTTTAATGTTAAAATATAAGTCCTGAACACGGAATTAATAATAGGTGCTAGTATTTTTAAAATTATTTTTTATGATGGGTTAAGATTACCAAGTATTAAGTTCTACCATTAGTTGGTGCTAAAAATATTTTTTGAGAGACTGGTTGTAAAGGACCAAAATTTATTTAATGTTATCTATCCATGTCTGGCATTTTTGTAGTTTTATGCTTTCATAGTGGACTGGTATTTCTACTTACTATTTATTGTAGAAATATTGAAAGAATGACAACAGTTCAGTAATCTTAATGAGTTATAGTTGGTCAAATATGGAATTTTTTGAAACAAGCAATGGATCCTATTGCCTTGAAAAAGTCTTATTGAATGATAAATGTGTTTTAAAACTAAGTATTATTGATAGGTACTTTAACAATAACCTTAAATTGATACTTGGAGGAAATAATTCACTAATATGTAAGAAAGAAAATTCACTGTTTTAACAGCTTGATTCTCGAATGTTAAATTAGATCATTGTTTTGGGCATTAGTGGCACTGCATGTCCCTGAGAATGCATCCTAATTAAGTCCTATATGTCACAAAATGAGTATATATTGACCATAAGCTGTCGCAGTAGCAGCCTTTAGCCTCCGTACATAATTCGCTCTTTGTGTGAGGCATAGCATTAAGCAGAGGATAAGCAAAACCCCCAAAAAAAGAGATATGGAGACCAGCCAGAAAACAGTTTGGTTTGCTGTCACGATGTCTGCTGAGAGAGGCTGGTATTCTGCAGGTTGAGTATCCAAGACATTGAATTCCTAGAAGAAAATTTAAATTATAGGACAGATAAAAAGCGTAATCAAAGAGGTGGAAACAACTGGCATGTATCAAATAGCATTTTATGATAATGTCATTTTTTGTGTATTTTTGGCTCATCGTTGAAATGTATTTTTGATGTAATCAAATTCATCTAAAGCTGTGGATTCTTGCAGTTTGTGTGGGTAGTGGGTAGCTCAGTAGTATTTCATATACAGCTTTCAGTGTTCATATTAATTCAATTTAATTATGAACAGTTGATATATGATATTTGTGCAACCATAAAACTTTTCATTATAAAGTTGTGTAATATTGCTTAGAATATCTAGCAGAATGTTTCGGGTGCCCAGCAAGTTATATAAATATAACCATGTTAATGTGAAAGATTATCCGCCATTGTATATTTTAGCCGGGCATACTTGCACATTATTGTGGTTGTGTTACATTTATTTTTGTACGAGTATAAGTTACAAATGCTTGAACCGTTGCAATGCTTTTCTTAAGACTAAAGCCTCAATACATCATCTGCACATCTCTTGAATTTTTGATGCATGTCCATTTCATCACAAATAAATGTCTTTCTTTTATAATAACTTATACTTTTTGAAAAATGGAAAAATAAATCAATTAGTGCTGCTGTTTTGATTTTTGACATGTATAATTGATCTAATAAATGCTAGGTCTTTTATATTTAAAATTTTTGGAGATTCAGCCTTTTTCATTTGATAGATAATAAATATCGACAGTATGTACCTGTTTTAAAAAGAGTAATGCGATGTTGAAATAAGTCTAATGTATCGTTAATAAATATTGCAAACCTTAAAAAGTGAATCTAATTGTTCAATATTTTTATCGACTAATGTCAGTACTTCATTGACTTCGAGAACAGAATGGTCCTTTCCATCAACTAAATGCATGTAGAGATCAGTTTTGGTTCCATCAACTGAACCGTCTTTGTTTTCATGTACTCTAAAGTCATCCACGTTAACAATGGCTCCAGTAACATTTGCAAGGCTCTCTCTGAATGGGATCACTCTGTCTCTCACTTCCGACGGATGTTGTCTTAGCACAAATCTCACTCGTTGATCTTCACGCAGCAAGTAAATAAATACTCTAGCTACGTCTTGAAGTCCGCCTGTATCATTTGCAAGGACCTAAAACATTTCAATTAGTTATGTTTATAATCTATAAATTATAATACTAGAAAACAAAACAGTACATTTAATCTGGGGGCAGTGTTAAAAACTTCATTCAAATATCTAATTTAGCACTTTAATATTCAATTAAATTAATTACCATAAAATCGAAATATCCCTTCATTCCTTTTTGTGGATCAAAATTTAGCTGAACAGCTCCTGTGGTCTTATCAACTAAAAATGGAGCACCTTGCAAGTTATCTAAGCCTTCTGATAAAGTTCTTTGGATTTCTCCTATTTGGTAATAAGAAACTTGTGCATTTTCACCATCATCTGGATCCAGAGCCTGTAAGAGAGGTTGAAAATATAGATCAAATGATTTGGACCTTAGCTGACAAAGCAATAAATGATTTGAAGTTCCTGAATTGGCATTACATCACTGTAATATGTGACAATTCAAATGAATAGTTGAAAAGAAAATGATGTTTGAAACATTTGCCCTTCCTAGCATCATTAAAATGAATCTTGGAATTGCAGTTTCAACTAGATTCTATATAGGTACAAAATATGTTAATGAGTTCTTCTGTGTTCATTGCTTAAGTGGAGCATATGTTCAGCCCACAGTAACTCCAAGAATTCTTGTTACCAGTCAGTCTTCCCACGCCATATCAGTAATCTGTAATGCCTCCGAATATCCATATAATTCTTTGTATGAAATATAGATGGCAGTAAAAATTTGACGAGATTAACAACAGATCAGAGGTTATTCACCTCAGTACATGAACCTATTCATAAAATTGTTGATTATTTATTTGTACAGTCATAAATTTATAATATGTCTGCGAATCAACATGTTCTTTGATAAGCAGTAGTAATCGCATAAAGTGATTGAACCATAAATGCTGAATTTCAATAGAGTATATAATTATTATAATTGGATGCAGAAAAAAATATATATTCTGGTTGTTTCATATCTAACCTTGACATTCATGAAAAGTGTTCCAAAATCAGCTGCTGTTGTTACACCTCCTGTAAATATCTCACTGACAAATTTGGGAGGATTATCATTAATGTCTGTGACATTGATCAGAATTGAAATGATGGTGTCTTCAAATAATTCTAAATCTTCAACTTCCACATTTTTTGGTGCAATAATACAGTCTTCTGTTGCCTGTACAATAAGGGAATGACCAGGTTCTATTTCTCGATCAATTTCTTTAGATAGTGACAATCTGTAAAAAGATGGATACATTCAGAAAATAATATTTAAAACTAATTTACTCGAAGATAATCACTCAACTGGTTGGATATCAAGACCCGCATCTTTAAATCTTTAAAAATCCCCATGTAAACCAGGGTTTGAATTTGTGATCTTTGATATTTTGATTTGATATCAACTCGGCTACCAAAATGACTCCATAATATGACATGTTTTGTCTGGAGACTATTTTTTGTAATACAAGCAACTTATAATAATAACTATACTATAATAAAATAGTTAAAAACATATAAAACAGAATTTATGTGGTAATTATTACGTGTTTGAAACTTTTATGAATTGCCATTGATTACATGTGAAATCTTAAAAAAAATTTAAACTTAAATAAAAAGGAATTCTCATTTCTCAAATACATCTTTCTTTTAATCCTTAAATTGAATTTGTAGAAATATGTATTCATTATTTTACAAATATTCTAATATGTGGCTTTATTCTTTCAAGCCTGTATAAATTCATTATCAAAGATGTAGTTTTCTAACCTGTGTGTATTCTGGTCCAACTCAAACAGTTCTTTGTGATTTCCCCGTACGATAAAATAGCATACTGGTACTGTTGGATCATCCAGGATGTCCACCTCATCTCTTTCTATGACAGGAGGTAGAGTTACCCATTCTTCTCCAGGCGAGGAATGTTCAGTAAAGTTGACATATAATTTCGATTGAATGAACCGCGGCTTGTAATGGTTCACATTACGTACATATATCGTCAGGTCTAAATCTGAGCTAAGAGGTGTTGGAAGACCTAAGTCATATGCCTCTACTCGTAACTGGGAATCAAAATGAGAAGCTGTTGTTGTTAAATAGATATTTTGTTTAACATAATATCACTTGTAAAAAATTTGAAAAACATATGAACAATGAAACAATGAGTTCAAGACAGAGTATACCAGCCTAAGAAGAAAATTGCGATACTAAAAATATTTATATGATACATATAATTTTCAAAATAGTGTTTGAACTAAATTTATTTAACGCATTTATAAAAGAATAAAGTTATTGTTTTTTATTGGATATAGTTTTTATAGAAAATAAAAATATGTATCATATATTTTATACAAAAATCCTATATTTTATTTTATAATAATGGTCTTTATTGCAACTTCAGACAATATAAAAGTAGTCCTCGACTTATGACATATATGATCCTATACCTTGGTTGTAAGTCAAATTTCATACAAAATAAAAAAAGCCTTTTCTATTTGAGAGAGTCGGAAACAGTAACATCACTGCCCAATGTCATATGAAAAATTAAATGAATTTGATACTGGCATTCTAACTTATTTTAATATAAGATCAAAATAATAATAATCAAAAGATATCCATTTTCACATAACTCAAGTTTTTAGGCTTCGATTGGTTTCCATGAAATGTCCTATACAATTTGATAACCACTGTAAGGCAAATAAATTTCTGTTAGACACTCACATCATAAATTTTCTGCTTTTCTCGATCCAATGAATGTTTAAGATGTATCAATCCTGATGTTGAATCAATTGTAAAAGTTCTCCAGTTACCCATGACATCTTGCTTCAAACGATATCGCACCGCACCGTTTGGACCGATGTCGCCATCTATTGCATGAACCTCAACAACGGTGCTTCCAATTGTTGCATTCTATAAATTGATGCTATTATATTATACATCTTCCAATGCTACAGTCATCATAAATCATGACTATATTATAGTATAAATATATTCTACTACATTCTTAAAACACTACTACATTAAAAAAAACACCACACTAACATAATAAGTATCCCAATATTTTTCAAATATTACATTTATTGAAAATCTACAAATAATCAAACAACAGTTTGTGAATGGGATGTTATTAGAATAACTAGGGAATATAAAAGTAATAAAATAAAAACCTCTGGTATCCTTATGGTAACATTCTGTGGCGGGCTTACAAACAGAGGGGCATGGTCATTGTAATCTGTTACACAGATGGCCATCTCTCCCTTTACCTTGTTGGATGGTTCTCCGAGATCACTTGCTTCAATTACGATAGTGTAATTTCCATATCGGTCTTTTAAAACACGCCCAGAAGTTATTTGGGCAGTCGAGTAATCGTTTGGCAATTGATTCACCCGGAATAAATCTAAAAAATAGAAACAATATGATGGAGAAATCTTTGATATTATATTAATCTGTGTTTCCACAATCCTCAAAAATAATTAATAGTTTAATGTGATTACAACTAATCTTGATTTAGTAAAGTTGTATTTGTAACATGGTGGATTGATCACGTCTTAATAATTTTTTTTTTACCATGTGAAATGTTGGTGACTGGAAAAAGTATTGTGTTTAAATTCCCCTAGATTTAATTGGTACTATAGATTACTATGGAATCTATATTGCATCTTTGAATTAATTAGAGAGTATTTTCACCATCTGTTCTTATAAATTGAGAGATAACTATTCAAATACATATGACAAAGGGATACTATGGTCCATTCTGGTCAATGGACGACTGCATAATTGCTCCCCAAGCATCTTTATAGAGAATTTCATCCTTTTCCCTCCAATTATTTAGGCTCAACCTCACTGCATACATTTTGCTTCTCGACCGAGGACAGTGCAGTAGTTCACTGTGAGTTGAGGTTCCTTCAATTCTTTCAAATATTTTAAATTCCTTTCACACAAAAAATATAATCTCCACGTATGAATCTTTCTATCCTCCATATATTTACTAGCTTATGATTAAATTGCTCGAATAATGTTTAATACCATTGAGAGTTCAAAATCAAATATCTTTCATACAGTGGTAAGAGTAAAACATAATCATGAAACATAGAAGCTATACCGAATCCAGTTCCGCCAACAATGCTGAATTTGATTTGTCCATTTCCTGTTTCTGGGTCATCAGCATCTGTTGCATGGATTGTTGCAATAGGATCCCGAATAGAGTGAAACTCTGTTACCGTCGAACATTCTCTTGGCAATGTTAACATTGGGGTGTTGTCATTTACATCTTCTACTTGAATTCTAAAAAAAAGAAAAATGCTACAGCTTTTCAGCAGAATTTCAAGAATATGATATTAAAAAAGAATTTATGGTCCTTATTTCAGATATTTTGAATTTTCATATTGCAATCATTGTTTGAAATTGGAACTGTTTCATTTTTCAAATTATTTAAAACAAAATTATGTTTCTAACATTCAATTACTATCATAGTAATATTGTATTGACTGTTCTAATAAAATGCCATTTTTCCAGAAAATTTACAATTTCACTGTATACTAACACAATTTGCTTGAAAGCATTTCTACTTTCTCCGCTAAGGTATCCAAACTGATAATTATCCCAAGCCTCGATTACAAGAGTGTACGAGGAGCGTGTTTCTCGATCCAGCCAATCTCCGACAGTCAGAGTTCCATTGTCCGCATTTATCAGAAATTTTCCCTGTTAACAAATATTTGAATATATTAATTTAAGTTAATCAAATAATTGATTAATTAATTTATTATATTATAAAGGAGGAAGCCAGCCTAGTAACTAGTTTTTTTCAAATATAATATTTGTATACAGGTGGGCCATTCATTTCAAACCTTCTTTTTTTTTAACCTTGTTCTCTTCGAAAGCTGAGCATTTGGATCTTCGTAATATGAAAACATGTCTAGACAGACTTTTTTCATGAGAATTGTTTGTCAGACAACTGCTCAACCCAATCGGCATCCAGTCCTGCATTTTCGGATTTAAAAAAATCCAGCAGATGTGGGAATCAAACCCGCACTTCCCAGATAGCTAGGCTTGCACGCTAACCTCTACGCTACCTGGGATGCTTCGACATAATGAATTATATTTTTTACACATTGACCATAGAAAAAATTTAATGCTTTCTCATTTAACCATTATAAACTCATCAATATAATTTGTTTATTTAAATATCGCTTGAATTAATATTTATTCATAGATAAGATAAGTTAGATATCAATTGAACATTCCATTCATAAACTTATCAAACCTGTGTTGCGATACGGTCCATAAGATAAGTAATTTTGCCAAATTCTCCTGAGTCAGAGTCTCGAGCTGCTATCACCGCCAAAGGAGTTCCAGGTGGTGTATCTTCCAAAACGCTTATCGTTCCAGACTCAAATATGAAGTATGGATTGTTGTCATTTTCATCAAGCACCTAAAATATTTAAAACAATGTATAGTGGAATTCCACCATAATGAAACTCGTGGGATCACCCTCTTTGTTTCGCTATAAAGGAATTTAACATACATATGTCCCTTTTGCCGATCCCCCATAATTATGTTCATTATACTGAAAATTTAATTATTTCAGTATTCGCTATAGCGTGATTTCAATAAATATATATTATATAATATGTAGTACAAACAACTTTATCAGTGTTCTATGTGTTCATTGATGAATGGATCTTGATTAATAATGTATTAAATCTAGATTAGGTTAGATAAGGTTGAAAAATGATTTTTCTTGATTTTAATCTCTTCATTGATTTTCTCTTGAGTTTGACTTACCAATAATGTAGATTTATTTGTTGTTATTATATAAAAAAATATTTGCTTATTAAACTTTAATGTATACAGTCATGGAGATATGAAAATTTTAACAAATAAATATTATAATCCTGATCTATGAAATACTAATTTGATGTTGACATAAATAATTTATTACCTGAATAAATAAATCAACCAACGATGACCTTGGAGGTACACCAGAATCGCTAGCACGAACTGTCAAATTCAACCATGGATAGATTTCGTGGTCAATTTTGTTAGCGACCAAAACTTCTCCTGTGTCTGGTTCTAGGTGGATTAATTTTGTCATTTCCCTAGGACCTTGAACAGACATGAATTTGAAGCTGTAAAACATAGTTTTTCATTTCTTGTTACTATTTATTTTGTAATGTAAGTAATTAAAAAAATACAGCACACACATTGTCTATTTGCGTAAATTAAAAATGTATATTTCATAAATACATAAATTGGCATAATATTTTTGTTTCTTGTATTAACAAAATAAATGTTATGATGTTTTAATCAAAATCCTAAAATTTAGTGACAGATGCCTATTATTTATAGTAATTTTTGATTAAAAATCGTTGCATTATTTTCAAAAATAATTCATTACCTACCTGATTTACAACAGAAAGCATTTCAACAAATAAGCTAGGCACAAAGACATAGAATGATCCTTATTAGTAATTCTCTCTGTTATCATTGTTTGATGTTCAAGAGTGAAACATAAAGCAATAATGTAAAAATTGAAGTAATTATTACTAAAAAAAATGAGTGTTACATGTATATACTAGAGATTTAATGTCACCTTCTAAAGAATATGTAATTGATTTATTTTTGTCGACGTCATCCGCTACGATATTTGCAATTGTGGCACCATTTTTAGTGTTTTCTGTGATCGATCTTCTGTAAAAAGGTTTCCTGAACTTTGGATTATTGTCATTTTCGTCCTCGATCATTATGGTAAGTGTAGCTGCGAGAAAATGTAAAAAGAATAAATTATATTAAATATCCAATTAAATCAATAAAATTATCGATATGAACCAGAGCCATGGAGTTGCTTCGAAATTACCATCGATGACTTATCCTATTCTCCGAATCCGACTCCAATTTTTATTTTATTTTATTTTATAATTTGTAATGACTACCTAATTTATTTAAATTGACTTATTGATAATTATATGGGTATAAATAAAATAGTAAGTAGATAACTACACAAAAAAATCAATTTAATAAAAAAATATATTTATTATATGCAATAGGCAATATCTTTATTTGGCATTTGATAATGCCGTAATGTTATTCATGAGAGAAAATGAAAAAAAGAGTCGGAGTCGGTTGATTTTTTCTGACTTCGACTTCACAGCCCTGATATAAACCAAATACAAATCTCATCTTGCTAAAAGTGATCTCACATATGAAAGTTTACCAGTTTTAAATATTTTAGACTTTAAAATCAATTTCCATCAAGCACCATCAGTCAAAAATATTAATTATTTAAATCTCATGAGTAAATGGTTTGATTGAAATGTCTTCTTAAAACTTTTTTTTTTTAAATTATGTCCAATTCAAAAATGGAGTAGATGGATCTCTATCGTAATGCGCATACTAAAATTAATTTTTTGTTGAGAATTGGTTATCAGCCCTTTTTCAAACCATTAGGTATCCAGTCCTGTATCTTTGAAATGAAAAAAAATCTCTCACAGTTAAGATTTAAATCTACGACCACTAGTACCTAAGTATGTGTATTTATCTGAAAATACTGATTTATTAAGTCTAAAATGATTTTTAATAATACCTGAAGATGTTTGTTTGTCACCTCCTGAAACTGCAGCAATATCTTCAACGATCAGTCCCAGTCGGATAGTCTCAACTTTTTCTCTGTCCAGTAATCGAATGATTCTCAACTTTCCATCCAGAGGATTTAAATCCCAAGCTGCAACGTAATCATACTCTGAGACCTTTATAATGGTACCTTCCTCATTTTTACCAATGCTGTTATCAGGATCTATGTGATATCGGAGTACTGGCATGTCATCCGGATCATTAGCGATGGCTCGAAATACATAGGTTCCCACCTGAAATTAGAATGATTCACTGTGAACAATAGACATTAAAGATAATTTTTGGTTTATGCTAATCATGTAAGTGCTAGATACAGATTTATTATCAGTGAAAAAATGACTACTTCACATTTGGTGATCCTAGGAAGTCGGTATTATATGACACTCCCGAATAATATGAAATATAAAGTCATAAGTTTGATGAAATGAAGAATACCTGTGTGTTTTCCTTCACTATTATTGTTCCTGGATCAATGAATACAGGTGGCTTATTGTTTACATCAACAATGGTGATATTAACTAACACAGCAGCATTTAATTGTTGGTCTCCAATTCCACCATCTAATGCAACCTGGAAATGAATAATATAACATTATACGCTATATCATAAACTCATTATATTTAATATTTTTATCTGAGTTAATTATACTAAAACAAGTAATTCATCTTGTCTGAAGGTTGAATTATTGTCAAGCGTGAAACAAAATCTTTGCCTACATAAGCCTCACTGGACTCTAACTGCAATGTATCTTTTAATATAAGGTCCTTATTTATCAGCTGATGAGACTTACCACTGTTAAGGCATATTTATTACTTTTTGGGTCAGTTCTATCTGGATCTAGAACAGACCCTGGTGCCACAGAAATTATTCCACTCTCTGCACCAATGACAAACTTGTCTCCAGCACCTTTCTGTATTCTGTACACAACTTGATTGTTTGGAGCTGAACCATCGCTATCAAAAGCTTTCACCTGAAATAATATAAAGTTTTATTCTATTCTTAATTTTCACAGGTATCATAAAGAGTTCT
>JAGVSQ010002062.1:0-26211 GCA_022683975.1 Rhyacophila evoluta | reverse complement strand
TGAATATTAGCATTAGAAAATTTTAAAGAAGTAATAGAATTATGTAATCTGCCAAATAATATACACTGATAGTGCTTGGTGATGATCTACTTACAAAAATCAATATCTAGTATTACTTTCATCCATTATCCAAGCATTCTTCTCACAAGCGATGCCAATCAGTATTAATAATAGAAATGCGAAATAAAATAACTATTTTTTCCTTCCTCAAATCCAATGTTACCTATTAATGACGAAAGCTTACATTGATTAACTGACAATCATAAATACATTATAAATATTACATTTATCAATAAATATTTATGAATAGTATTTTTCATAACTTCTATTAATGAAAGGGGAAAATATTCTAGATTTCGAATATAAGTATTTTTAGACCAATGCACCTAAGAGTGAGTTTGGAATAGAGATATTATGTAAGTAATCTTTCCCTATATTTTTCCTGTTTATACAATTTTTACCAATTGTAGATCATAAATCATTAGCAACCTTGTAACATTTTTAAAAATAATATTGATGGACTGAAATATATTTATGAGCAATAAATAGTATAATATTTTTTTAACATTTTATATTGACTGGTTAAAAGATATGTTATATTATAACATATTTATAATGAAGTAAATGAGTAGTAAAAAAGTGTGTAATTAATTATCAAATATGTGAAAGTGTAATATATTAAAATCATTGATGACAGACTTGTTTTCATAAAGAGAAAATAATAAATCAATATCTATTTTATATTGAATACTGACAAGTTTTATATATTGCTTTATTGGAACAGCAGTATTGTAGTAAAAAAAATTTAAGAAACAATAAAAATAATAATAAATCTAATGGTTGGACTGTTGCATAGTTACAATTATTATCAAATAATAATACTCAGTAAATATGAATATATGCATAGTGTGTTATGTTTTCTTGAATTTTATGTGAACAAAGTTAATAATCTTTCCATTATTCTGCTTGAACTTAAATAACAGAAAAGCTCAATTTACAAAATTTAAAAGCTCAAAGCTAAGAATAAACATTTCTGTATTTTTCAAAAATGTTTTTGGTGACAAGTGTGTGGATACATCATCTTGTCAAATGATCATTATAAATAGTTCGTTCACAGTATAGTGTTAATGATTCTTTATAAAATATATAAAAATCAATTGTGGGCATTAAAAGAATTTAAATATATTAATAACCTTGAGCAGAGTTTCTGAAATGAGGGCCCCCTGGAGAGAAGTCGCGCGGAGACTGGGCTGCGCCAGGCGCCTGCAAAGCCTTCTGCACCAACCCAGTCAGGTTCGCCAGCTGTCGCTCCATATGCTCCACTCGCATGCGCTGTTGCAAGTCTTCGCTGTGCGCATTTAATCTGCAATTGTCAACATTACACCAATTCAAATTGTGTATTAAAAGGTTACATTCAAAACGGTCAATTTCAACAATTAGTATCTGACACGTTCTTAGCATTGAAATCAACGGTTTTCATTGTCATTTTTTTTTCACAAAATTTGACAATAAAATTATTGTAGTTGCAATATTCTGTATTTTAAAGTAAATGTAAAAATAAAATTATGATGCTGAAACAATATTGAATTGTATCATAAGTAACTGGAAGATTGTAATTCTACTGTTTATTCTTTTGCTAATCTCAGCATTGATTATTTTTCATATTATAAGTGGTATTCTTACGATACGTCAAAATATGATTATTTAACAGTCAATTCCATTTTATTTTGATTATTGGTGTATTACCGAAAACTGCAGATCAAATTTACAAAGTATGTACATAAAATATCTTATTGTCCTATGGAAAAACAGACATTGGGTTATAGACGGTTTTGAATAATTAGATAAAATATAATTGGATCCTTACAATATTAATTACTAAATAAAAGCATTTATTCCAATATTAAACAGTTTTATTATCATTAAATAAATTCATGACAGAAATATTGATCAAAATATATTTTATATCAATAAATAAGTAAAAGTGGAGAAAATGATATGAATTGTCATTGCCAATGAATTATTCAATGAAAACAAGATTTTTTATATATATGAATATCCAAATAGAAAAAATGAGAAAAGCATTTCAAATTTCTATGTGAGAAAAGAGAAGGAAATGAAAAAATTAACTAACCTCTCTAAGAATATACATTTGAACAAATTAAGTACCATACATTTTAAGTGAGTCATAATTCAATAGGTATAAACCAGATCCCATCAGTACAATTATTTTGTGTTACAACAAACATCAATGATTATCTGGTTGGAGATTGTGACTTGGTTTCTACGAAGGACAATTTTGTAGCTTTTAAAAAAATTTGCGAAATCTTAGGGAAGCAAGAAAGTCTCTTTTCAACAAAGCTAGATATCAGCAAGAATAAGAATCATGCACACTGGTGAATGTCAACAAAAGTCTTCGGAAGCTGCTCCTGGGACACTTCTTGAATTTTGAAGAATGTCTGAGACATTGTTACGCCATGGTATACACCCGCATAACGGGTGTGGATACGTGTCGGGTGGTGGAGGGGAAAGCAAGTAGAATACAGTTCCGTGATATAGTGAAACATATCATAGAAGGACATGGTTGAAATATATGATTACTATATAAATTACTTAGTTGGTTTTCATTTAAGCATTGATTGTTAATCAAAATTTAAAAAAACAAATAGGGCAAATAGTCTTGAATTATGGAAAAACTGTGCTTATTTTCTATATGTCGGACTGTGGGAAGGAAAAAAGATGTCTTTTCAAAATAGCTATTTTCAATAATCGCAATGTACACAACTTAATAAACATTCTACAAAAGGATGTAAGTTGTAAATGCCGAATGAATATCAAAATTCAGCTTTTATGTTGGAAAAAATGATAGCCTATCAAATTTGCAACCAGGTAAAGTAATTCCACCACATCTATTCTATTGGATTTTCTTAAATAAGTAATTGAATTAATATTTGCTTGCTAGGCGTGTAAGATTTAGTGTTCTTGCATTTTAAGGTTGTGCTTATTTTATATTTTTACTTTGGGCCAAAACCATTTAATAGACAGTTTTTGTACCTCCTGTGAAATTAATTTTGGGTGGGTTAGGTCCTTTTTTTCTCCACTGTCGATATATAATTATAATATAATCACGGACTTAAATTCACATGACAAAAACTATGAAGAAGATACATAGTTTTATTTTTTACTGCACAAATACTTCATGATTATATAAGAGCATGTTTTAACTGTCTTGACTGACTTAAAAATAGCCGCATGCCGAACATATACACCAACTTTAAGTATCCACACAAGTAAGATCAATGATAATATCGCAACAGATGCAAGTAAAAAGCTAATGAAAAACATTACCATATCATCAATAAGTAACTCAATTTGAGAAAACAACTCAACTGAAAAATTATACATATATCATAGTAAACATTATGAACTGAGCAAAGGACAATCGCGAACTCCGCTATCAAATTTGAATTTAAAATGAACTATACTTTATAAATAAATACAAATAAACGCAGAAATAACGCAAATGTTCATTATATTAATACATCACAAATTAATAATCATGGTTGTAGTACATACGTTATGTACTATTCATTTTTAAAAGTTAGAAGAATTGGCAACAGAAACAAAATAAAATAATTTAAAAAATAATATTTAATACATCAAAATGGATAACATATTTACATACACGCGCCAAAAATTATTTCAGTTATAAAACATGATAAAAATGATAACAGAGTATTTATATAGAGAAAAACAAAGCATGAACTAACCTATTGCCTTCATAAGGTGCTCCCCTAACAGCCGGTCTGGGTCCAGAGGGAATTTTAACACTGTACAGCGAATACTGGTCATCCATCATGGAAGAATCTCTGGAAGATTGAAGCAAAAAAATATTAAAAATTTGACATCATCGATATGTGTAACATGACGTATTTCTTCATAATGTAAATAATTCTATTAAAGCAAGAGGTAAATTAAAAAATGTCACATGATGTGAAATATGATATTTTGGTATTACGAAAATTCCCTCAAATTCAACATCCACAGATACAAAATTCAATTTAGATTTTAGTTCCTGAGATTCAGAAATAATGATGAGGCATTTAAAGGAGTGTATTGATGGGCAGTATGATATCAATATGAAATGAAAAGTACTAATCCCAAAATAGTAGTAAGTCTCGATTAAATTGAAAAAAAAGGTAATTGTCTGACAAACAATTCTTGTGGAAAATAATCAGTTTGTGTAGATCCATATACTCCACTTTGGGAGCGAATATGGCAAAGAAGAAGAAAATCGACAACAGAATGGTTTTCTATACAATTTTTACTTAATGCAAATTTGTCAAACACATTCCAACTAAAAATTGTGTGGAAAGTTTATCCTATATTGACCATTAGATGGGGATCACAACTAAAATATGAATAATTATAACAATTAAGTTTAACAGATATGAATTGAAAATGTAAGATATATTTCGAAATTCTTAAGGTGTTTAATAATAAACTACATTTTTTTTTAGATATTGTTCTGATTTATATGGAAAAAAATTAAAACATTTACATTAAGTAATTATAAATTTACTAATAGAATCAACATCATGGGCAACAACAAATAGTTTAATTTGAATGAGCTTACTAACATTTAGATATTTTGTTACTGTTGCTCATATATATACATCCAACTGTCTAAGAAATCATATTGGAAATCGATTGAAAATAATTGTCTTTTTACCCGGACTCTTCATCAATAACAGGTGTCATCCCTCCCCTTGGTGGTCCAACATACTGAGTGTAGTACGGTTCTTCATAAGCTCCTCTGGACCCACGTTCTGGCGACGACATGTATCCATCATTGTGTATACGATCAGCTGGAATCATACAAATCAACAGATAATTTTCTTTCAAAATTCACATAAAATTAAGGTTAACATGACAAGGTTAGTAAAGCATCAAAAGTATTCATGGATATTGCATTTAATAATAGCATTATGATATTAAAAACAGGCTGAAAAATAATATAGTATGGTAATTAATACCTTCCTTTTTCCAAAATATAATATTAATAAAAATTAATTCATAACAAAAATTCTAATGACTGTAAAAAGAACTTAAAATTTTTACCAAGGAAATTAATCTAATGTTTCAATAGTTAATACAAATATTAAAAGAACAACTATCAAAATAACTGATTTAACAATATGACTATATATCAATATAACTTTTTTCTTCATAAAATTCACATGCTTCGAGATTGGTATACAGTTATAATAAATCTTATACAACTTTTAACATGAAATATAGTTTTTTTGACAGGTATTTTGAATATGATTCTAATTATGAAAAAAAACAAATTATCTGTTTTGAAAGCATGTATTTTAACCATTTATTGTAGAATAGAAGTAGATATCAGAGAAATTTAGTGTACTCTATTTTTTCACTTTGTAAATGTGAATTTTGTCTAAGGGTCTTTAGACTGTTTTGTTATGGCTCCGTTAGTGGTAAACAGTGGATAAAATATTTTCAAATTGTAAAACAATGAAAACGTTATTACTTTTTCACTTTGAATGCTTTTGCGGAGTGAATGTATTATATAATGATGTTATATGAATTAATTGAGAAACTATTTTGTAATAATTGCATTCATTTTATTTTTAAGAAAGCAATAGCAGATACCCTATGGGTTGAGGGATTAGCTTACAACCAATCTTCAACCAAAAATAGCCTGCTAGAATAGGTTTGTGTGAAAATCAATATGATTCATATTTATAAAAAACATGGTTCGACATATTAGATTTATGTGTATATTTATATATGTGTGTGAGTATGTTAAATGTGTCGCATGAATGGGAGGCCATTGATGATATCATGCAAATACACACCATATAATGTAAGATAAAGGCAGATAGGTATTATAGGATTCGTGTATTAGATTAGAAAACTATTAAATACTCTGAAATGTTTAATAAAAATAAAAAGCTTATGCACAATTTTTCTAATACTACGTTAATACATTAAAATGATTACAAAAATAGCCATGCAGTACACATAAATGTACGTACATTATATAATAAATCAATATTCATAAGTTAAGGCTTTAAATAAACGTTATGTTTACTATCAATAATATTATGTAGGTACAGCATGTGTCGAAAATGTCTGGTTTCAAATTCCGCCGCAGATTACGTGCATCCTCGTGAATAGATATTTCGAGCCCCAAAAAAATACCACAATGCGGATTAATTTGTCAAGGAAAAGGAGATATGTATAAACTTACATTAAAGCACATCAGCCTATACAAAATATATTAGTTCTGAATTAATGGTATCGTTGACTTTTTACAAGTGTATGTAAGGGTTAGGTTAGGTTAGATCAGGTCGACATCCCTACTTTTTTAAACATTGATGATCATCTTGATAAACAAAGACTTGTTAAAACGATTATAACTTCTTATCAGAATGTACACACCCACTCACACAAGCAAAGACAGACAGACACACGCGTAAATGCGCACCCCCGAACACCAAAGACAGGTATCCCGGTCGTAAAATAAAATATAAATCAAAGTGTACAAGTCCATGATGACTTTATATTAAAATACTTGAGTAATAAAAATAGCAATACTACTTTCTGACATGAATTATCATAACAAATTACTCCAAATATAATACATATATCATAAGTTTGATATTCCAACATGAAATTTATTTAATCAATATTCTGATTGTGTCCCAAAATAAATACATACAAAAAATACAATACATTTCATGTTTAAGGATTAAAGAGGACATCGCCCTACGAAATTTGAGACCTATATTTATTTAAATATATCACATTGCACAGTGGCATAACAGGGTATAGAGTTAAGGGCAAGCATAAATTTATGAGCCAATTGTCGTCTCTTATCACCCTATCACTTTTTTTTAGATTTTTAAATGAATAACCATGAATGTTCATGAATTTCCTGTGATTTACGTGAATATACGAAACAATTAATAGTTTGTTCAGAAACGCATGTAATAAATAAAGACTAGGTGCAATGCAGAGAAAAAGCTGACATGAATTCAGAACGAGGCTTAAAGGGAAATTTCATTAAGGCAGGAAAATATAGGTGAGTACTTACCGGATTTGATATGTATCTATATATCCACAAAGTTAATTTCTTCATTTTCTTTCTATCGTATCGTTGAATTCAATCGCTGAATTATTTCGTGCCTAATTATACGTACTGAGAGAAAAATATTTTTCATATTGAGAAATGTAAAAAGATCGAAACGTTCTTTTTCTTGGGAGATAACAGCTAATCACCTAAGAATGTTCCCAAAGATTCTGATGAAAGTGTACAATTCATTACTTTCATAATTCAATTTAACATATTAAAGTTAACCTCACCAAAATAGTTCAACCCACGCCCATTCGTCTGCATCTACATATTTATAATGTTTGTAAAATAATTATAAATTGTTTCTCAAAAATAAACAGGGAATTCATGAACAGACACTTGTAAAGAACAAACTTCCATTTATTATTATTATGAATAGTATATAAATTTTGAAATCGCCGTATCCCCATCACTCTTTAATCGATAGCCGTTCGATTTACAATGTTATACCAGTGACATTGAATTTTTTGAATAGTGTTATACCTGGAAGACTGTAAAGCTGATCTGAAGCCCTCATGGAATCCACGGAAGAGGTAAAAGGGAAACATCGTTCAGAACCTCCGCGAATGATCGATGTCGCACTCCCATACGCCCTTAACGGTTTTGGTGGGGCACCTACGACAATATGAGCTAATTTAGGATCCGCGACAGTACAATAGGCAGGTAATTCCGCATATAAATTCTATAACCCCAAAAAGATCTAACAGGAATAAGGTACTTTAGTATGCGTGAAATTTTTTGAGTGTACATTTAAGGGCCCAGTTTGAAATCATGTGCTTCTTCAAACAGTTATGTACTAGGCAACGTATTTAGGTGTGCATGGCACTGAGTGCACTATTTATTTTTAATCCAGCGGAAATAATTAGCTCAAAATTAAATAATACGCATATATATATACACGCTCATACAATAATATATGTGTATGCATGAAACAAATAATTTGTACATTACTTCTATTACAACAATTATATGACGTATTTCAGTTTCAAACAGACATATTTCATTTGTTTAAAAAATCCTGTCAAACATGTCGAGTTTTCCGAATAAGCCGTCGGAAATTCATGCCAAAAATATTATCATGATAGTCACTACGCATGTAATACATGTTTCAGATACAACCTTCTGACACTAATTCTTCCCATTATTTTAATGACCAAAGTATACTGTTTTGGTAAGTTGTTTAGTTTGTAATTATATCCCGCTACTTACATGACACGTAAAATTTATCACAGCATTCTCCTACCTATTTGGACATATCTTTATAGTGGATAAAAAATACACATCTTCGGAAAATATATGTAGAAATTATTTCTGAAAATTTTTCGTTTCTTCGTTTGATATCATATTGCATGCTATTTGAAATATGCCTAATTTTCTTTGGGAGGTATGTGCTAAGTAATTTCAGAAAAGTACTAAATATCTAAGTGTTTTAAAATGCAATGATAAGTGCCAATACATGTGTGTAGAAGAGAAATTAATGGTCTAGTTATTATATCCTTACTTTGGCAATGATGTACTGTTTGAATCACAATGTATGATCAGGACCGGTTTCACCACTACAGAAGCATTTCAACTGATACACATAATATCAAAGGGAATGCTAGTGAAAGGATTTCTATAATACATGATATTTATACATTGAATTAAAACAATTTTAACGTAAACTAAAAAAACGCCACTGAAATCAATATAATATAATACAGAGTTGAACCAGCAATAATGTAGATATACCACCACTAAACTGTAATACTTACGATATAATAGATACTTCTTTTATGCGTAGAATGCTGAATGATAAGTTGTATCGAGCGAAAAATGAAGTTAGTTATAATATTTTCCAAAAGTATATTTATTTTTTGACATTCAAATTACATACCTATATATTTTTTAATCGGGGCTACTTTATTCTATTCTTTCGGTACGACTTATATTACAGTATACATCCATAGTGAATATAAAAAACGTAGAAGAAATAAATAAATCATTAAATGGTCGATAAAATATTGTGTAGTAGTTAATACGTGATACATGTGGATGGATTACAAAGTGTATATAGTAACCGGTTTCCGATATAAAATAATTTACAATTAAGTTACAAATACCCAAGGTTTATTGTTAATACCAAGCCAACATATTCCCAACATTAATATAAAGCCCACTCCTATTTAAAATTATCCTGAAAACAAGTATCATTAAGTTCAACACTTGTGTACTCATTAAATAAATTAACACAATAATGATTTATGTAACCAAATTTTTGTTTAATCATTAGTAAAACTTGCTATTTAGAAATATTTTCTTCGATAAATAAGAAATCATAACGAATCGAGTAGTATTTATTGTACACGACAATTTTGTTCGAGTTTTGAAAACACGGAAACAGGAAAATATATTTACCACTTCCTGGAAGCGATTTTATCCTGTCTGCGGGAATCGGTGGTCCACTGGCAGGTGAGTAAGCTCTCATGAGTGACCCACCACGAGGAAGAGTACTGGGTGCACCCGATCCCATGTAGTACGCTGGAGGCTTGGCATTCACCTACGAAAAAATACAAATAAATATTATTTATATTCTCTATAGAAACCATGGATTGAAGTATATAAATAATGTAGATACACGTCTTTATTTTATTAGTTCACTATTTGGAATACTTTTGATTGCTCATTGACGATTCGTAACTCATGGATTCAAAATATTTTTAACTGCCGCCCCCTTTTCAAAAAAATACTCAAAGATACTCACTGACCCCTATAATTTCTTGATTTTTTTAGCTCTCACGCGAACTATTTTTTTACATCCTTCCAGAAATTATGAATTCTCGTTTTTTCAGCTACCACTTTAAGTAAAAAAATTACTTGCGCCCCCCATGACTCATGTGCTTGGAGCACCTGCTCCTTGGTAGCTACGCCACTGATTATTATCTATTGGGCAGTGGGTCCGCATAGACCTTCTAAACGCCTCCAAATGACTTTGAACCCACTATCGCCACCACATGGTTCACTCTTTATGGGCCAGGTCATACATTCAAATAGATATAAAAGGTTAAGACTACAATCTCATAAAATACCGTTAATATACATTTAAATCATGGTTAGCTATGTATTCCGCTTTAGTGGATAATCGTGAATTATCTTTCTTTATAATTGAACGTTTCCTTGATACTTCATCTTCAAGATTCGATAAATAATTGAATTGCGATATTCAAATAGCGTTTAACACCACAGTGCGCTAAGCATGTACACATAAAAATTAATAAAGAATAATAATTATTGTGATAAATAACGTCATTCGTATTGAACCATACCATAATTCAAATAAAAGAAAATAAAATATTATATAAACACAAATAAATTATGATTATATTATATATAGCAATGATGGCATTGAACTTAAATGTAACGCTTAACCGAAAAGTTTGATGCTTAATTACTATATTATAAACTCAGTTATTTCATTTAAGTTTAGCTTATAACGAAGACTTTTTGGCGTCATCATGAAATTATAGTACGTTATGCAGCAAAAGTGTTCTTGAGAAAATGATACGATTACAATAATTTGTATATAAAGAGTCATCTGTACATGAATATAACGCTTTATAAATAGCTTTGTAGTTTTAACCAAAGCCAATGAGTTTTGATTCAAAATTTATTATATTCCCCTCCCTGCAAAACAATCAATGACTGTGCACGATTTTATTTTCGAAGAAATGGTGAAAGTTGAAGATGAGTTCTCCAAATGCGCATTATTTCAAAGTTTAAAATATAATCCATCATTTGTTTAACCGTATTTAAGATCGGAACATTAATTCATACTGAACTCATTAGTTTACTATGTACTTCAAAGGAAACGCGTTCAGCAATATCACACCGATTTTAGCAAGAAATATTTTTACAAAAGTAGTTATATTGTATTTAATGAATTACAATGCCATAAAAAATAAAAATAACCTTTTATGTTACGGATGTTATTCTTGATGAAATATTTGTTCATTCGTAATATAATTACAACGTCTCAGTACAATAAATACTACGCCAGAAAAACAATAATGGCAATGAATGATGAGTGATCAAAAACTTCTGAGAGTGTGTGTGTGAAAAATTAGCGATGAAAACGATTTTTTTCAGCACTATCTTCTCTATGTATATGTGTACATAGTATATAAGTAAGTAGTATGCTGGCGTAAGTAGATGCGTTTCAACTGGTGAAATTTTCAACTATCTGAAGATACTTTATTATGTAAGTAATAAATTATGCGGTTTGAAGTCAGCGTTAATCGTGAAATGGGAAATAATAAGAATATTATTATTTTCGAGTTAAGTAGTGTGTTGTTGGTCAAGCGTGCGTGTCAAATTATTTTCATTGTAACTTTTACGTTACCGCCATATTAAGATTAATAGTTTTCTATAGAGATGGAAATAGCAAGAAAAAGCCTGGTATTATAATTTATTAAAGTTAGTTTAACTCAGTTGGCATCAGACTTCCGTCCTTGAAAGGTGTTTTGTAGTGACAATTATATAAGTAATACCAAATAATAGCTAATAAAAACTAAAAGAACTTTTTTGTTAATTTATAAGCTTTCTCACATTATTTTTTTTGTTACTCATAAATTAAAAAAGCGTTAAAGTGATCCTAAAATTTAATTGAAATGATATAAGATACTGGTTAAATATTAGATTGATTATTAATTTAACAGTACAGTTAATAAGACAGTTCCATAATAGCCATAATTATGTACATGGAAATACATTTACAAAATTAAGCTTGGTTGATTTATAAATTTAAAAAATACTGTCGAAATCGATAGTAAACGCTGCAACCTTTCAAATAGAAATGAACATAATAATACAGTTTTTATGTTATATTAAATTCTACGTTTGCGGTATGTAAGTGATTATTAAACTGTATTGCCACTTCTATTAAAATAAATTAAATTAAAAAGTCAGTCGAAACTTTTATTGTCCACCGCTTTTATATATGTAGCCGCGGAATCAAGCAACATTAAATGTTCGTAAACTGTAAAAAAAGAATCATAAATTTGAATTTCTACTAACGAAGGTTAAAATGGTTTTGGCTATTAAAAATGGCTCTAATTTTTGCATTGTATTTGTTACACTGTGGAGTATTGTTTTCTATTTGCCATTCGTGGAAAGTGAATCAATAGTTACGGCATCAAAAACTCACAGCAATGTCCACAAAGTCGCCTTAACACAAAAGGGCTACATTCAGGTAAGCCCAGTTTTTGTTACAAACATTGTGATATTTACATGCCCGTCTATACAGATACTATGTATACCGTAGAGGGGGAGGATGTTTGCAAACTGTCCCTACCATGCAATAATTCTGGCGATGCGCTTATCCTCACCGACCGAGACTGGCTCTCTGCTTATATGGGTATTTTGCCAATTTATAACGGACAGCAAACTGCAGCATATCAATGTTTCTCTTACTTTTTAACCATCATTGTTATTTTGCTACATAAGAATATTATTTTCCAGAAAAATAAAAAATCGTTAATTACTTTCAAAAAGACAGATTATTAAATAATTCTGCGTTTTAAAATATATAAAACCATTACAACAATAGAAACATGCACATCAGAGCATCATTTAAACGCCCAAAATTTTACATATTTGTGAATTCATAAATTTTCTTTTATAAAAATATGATACAGCATGAAAAGATTTTTTATCTTAATTAATGTAATACCAAATTTTGGGATGTGGGTTATTTGTACATTATACAAAAAATAAAATGTTTGTTTTGCGACTGCGTATTCTAAATTGGATCTTGTAAACAATATTCTTTATATATCATATATACAGACTTTCCCAAACTGAGATCCGTAAAAAAATTCAGATTTATTTTTTTGGCATTATTTAGGTAAACGATAATGATTTAGGCATTTTTGCAGATAAAAACTGGAAAAAAACAAGAACAGATAATTTTCAGAAAGAAATACATTATAGTCGAACACGTCAAAGGTAAAAAAAAACGAGGAATGATAATTTCAGGAAGAAAGTTGTATAAAATTTTTACTTGCGTGAGGTTAAAAATAGATAACTATAATTTCGCGAAGAATTATAAGATTTTAACTATCAGTGGGCGTGGATTATTGTTATCTAGTTCAGGAGGCCGTGACACGAAACAGTTTGGGAAGTACATATTGAAAAATGTTGAAGCAAACAAAAACTATACATTAATATAGCATGTGCAGTATAACATGCTGACAAAATGAAGGTGGATTGTTTTATTGAATTTTTTTATGAAAGAGAACACTGCGGTTTTCTGTCATTTATCATTTATTTTGGCAAATACGTGTAGAATATAGTGTCAGAAAGAACGGTGCAAGGAAAGAAGTTGATAAGTACACTCGTATTTTCACTCAGAAAGCAACGAATCATAGGTTATGGTGGTTGAAAAGTCATCAATTCAGGCGTATGGCCGATAACTATGATCTTACTCGTCTGCTCACGTGTTTGTCTGTACAGAATGACTTACATAAAATGCGGCAATCTTTGATTCATTAACAGAGAACCACGATTGCGTGTACTATCTATTGCAAAAAAACCCTGTCAGTTTCAAATATTTATAATAACACATACTTATAAACCCTCCTAAATATGTTTACTTAAATCAAATTTATATTTAAGCGCGTCTAGATTATATAAAATAAAAAAATATAAAAATAATCTTCAGTCTAATAAAATTTAAAAGATACTTAAAAATATTTATTAAAAGCAAGCATATAAATAAACGATCATACTGAAAATAAACCAAATTGAACTAAATAAGAAAGTTTACTTGTATCTTTACTTATTTATCATTGTCGCTGAAACGCAATTTCCGTCTCCCTTGAAAACTGAACAAGTAATTTTCTGCACATTGCCGCAAACTTCCTTTGATAATTCTCATTATTAAAAATGTTCATTATACTGCAAACTAAGCTTGCTTATCTGTTTTCTGTTCACAGTTCCTGAGATATAAAGTGGATATGCCTCCATTGAGCAGATTCACATTTTGTGTTTGGCTGAAGAGTGTCAATTTCACGCACGCTCATCCTATCATAAGCTATTCTCGTAAGTTATTTGTGATTATGTTCAATTGAAAACGTTAAACGAATACACGAGAATGAATATCAAACATTAATAATAATTGTTTTTAAAACCACAATTTTAAATATCTATAACATGATTTCTGCGGAATTTCATACAACAATGTCGGCAATAACAATTGTAAGTAAATAAAAAATAAATTAGAATCTGTACTTAAGCGTCTAGACCGGTAATATGAAATAAATATATGCAATCAAGTGAGCTGCCTAGCAATCACAATGTGATAGCTATTAATGGCAGCATATGGATTAAATTGTAACAACCAAATGGAATCCAAAGCGATCTTCTGCACAAATTAGTATGGACAGTTGTATATTATTACTTGGCCGATAACATAATTACTATGAAACAATAGCAAATTAAGCAAATCGTTAAAAAAGTTGTGGACTACTAACCATGTTGAGGTGAAATAAATTTCTCTATGGATGAAAACCTCTCCATTTCTCTCAAATCAATTCATACCTTGCGCCGCCATTCACTTCGGTTGATTTTTTTCTATCTCTACCAAAGGCTACCATAGAATAGTTATTGATTTTTCATAATTTTAAAAGCTTATGACAATGTTCATCTAAAGTCGCGGAAGCTTAATTTAACTACTGATCAAACATCCGAAAAAATCTGTTTTAAGGCTGAAGACAGTTGATTCTACAAAAGTATATATAATAGGTTCGAACGATTAAAAAAATAAGCCTCGTACTATTCTCTTTGATCATGATGGTATTTTTTCAAATGTTGAAGTTCACGAACGAGATAGACTTCTTCGTGCATGGATCAGCTCAGGCGGACGATGGCTGAGATTCCGCATTTTGGAACAGGAATTTCCCGGTGTAAAGGTAGATATGAGAGAATTTAAATGGACGCATGTCTGCCTTTCGTGGCATGCCGCTGACGCTTCCTGGCAGATATACATAGACGGACTACTTCGTGGACAAGGAACTCATGAAAAGGTGTTAACCAGTATTAATTATACTATATATGTATTGTATAAAACCATGACATTGTGTTGACGGTCAGTAATCAGTATTCATTCAATTGAAGACACCATTTCTCTTCCAATAAAATATACTGGTCAGATTTCTATAAAATATTATACCTTCCTTATTCACAATCTTTACTATTACAGAAATCGTCTCACTACAAAATATTTTGTGAAATCAATATCAACTGATACTAGAATATTATTACGATTTATTTTTAAATACAAAAATATAGTGATACTTACTCATTTGTATGCATTAGTAAGCATTTGTGTGCATGAATATTCATTATTTTGTGAAATAACCAAACGCTTTTAATTATTGAGATAAGCAAACACAATAAACTTTTAATACTATTATTGAACAATTCAATAATTTCTCAATATTACAATATTCCCAAAACAAAAGCCAGCCTAACCATAGGATAGGATGATAGTTTGCAAGAAAACCCGTCAATCCGATGTTATGTAGTCCGCATCGTGAAGTGCGTGTTCAAAGCATCTGAATTAATTGTTTAGATTGAATTTTTTCGCAAAATTTTGTAATTTATCGATCACATCCAATCATAAAATAAAGGTTTAAGCTGTATGTGTACCTAAATTGATCGTTATTTTAACACAACCAGCAATCACAGTGTATACAAATTAATAAACATTCTATCAAAAGTATATCAGCTGCAATAGCCGAATTAGTAACCAAATTTATCTTTCAAATTTGAAAAATGAAAGGCTTGCGAAATTTTCGACCAGGAAAAAGGACTTTAATTTTATTGGTTTATCTTGAATAACTTCTTAAAATAATATCAGATTGGATAAATAAAGCACGTGAACTTCGAGGTTGTGTCTATTCAATATTTTGAGTTTGTCCAAAAATTATTAAACAGTCATTTGTATGACTAGTATTCAAAATACACATTTTATGGGCGAGAATTTTTCAGTTACATTTGATTTTTGTTTAATTTATTTTCATACAATTATTATTTTACCGTAATCAAATTTAAAAATCATCAAATATAATCACGGGCAAATTTTTGTGAAAAAATATTTATATTATTAGTTAAATAAATTGATTAAAATACAAACTAAGCCCCATTCTACACGATAGCGACAAACTAATTACACAAACAATTTGGTATATGGATACATTGAGTCATGGAAATCATGAAAATATTGTGACCAATACTTTTTATTAATGACAATTACGTCAACTTTTAACTGTACATTACAAAATTAACCGCTTTACGGTACATTAAGCCAGTTAAGTGCGTAATGTTGAATAGTTTTTTTTGAAGTAAAGGTTAAATGGAACATTAATAGATAAATAAATCTTGATATTTTAAGAATCGCTTGACACGATAATATCATTTTCTATTTTTTTTATTTAAATCTATTTTAAATTCTAAGTTATTTAAAACTGGTAAACTCACATATGGAAGTTTGCCAGTTTTAATTAATTTAGAATTTAATATACTTATGTCATCATATAAAGTCGCGTCCAGACACGTATCTTCAGACACCAGCCTTCCATGATTGTAAAGCTCAGAGCGACGTACGCGCTGATCCTTCGCCTGTCAATTTTTGAACACGAACACAAAGGCGCCTGCAGTGCCAACAAGATTTACTTGGAGATCGTGTGCAATCCATACAATTCTCATTACATTAGGTTACGCGTACCTAGACCTGCCATTATGTGATAATTACTTTATGATGTATTAAGATCGTGAAGAAATTCGATTACAAAATATCGTATTTGTTTTTTATATAACAAATTTATTATCTCTACTACTTATTCCATGTTTTAAATGCTTTAAACTAACGATATTTGTAACGTTTTGATATATAAAATAAATTGAATACAGATATTTCAAGGGAAAATATCAATTGTTACTTCGAAGCCATATTTTAACCGTGGGCAGTATATTTTTTTCATTTCTTTGCTCTTTTCGACTTCTAATTAAAGAAACAAATCTTTGATCATCAGTACTCACGAAGGAAGTCTCAATAGTGGATATACATATCTAAGCGGAATTAAATTAACTTTTGAATAAATATGGCACGTGTCCACAAAAAGTTTTCATTCCTAATGTAGAGCTTATTATATTTACTTTTTTCAGTTACGGGATATTATTATACCTGGCGGAGGAGATTTAGTTGTCGGACAAGAATACACAGATTATGATAAAGGTAATGAATGACGTAGGTATAAAATAAATACGTAACGCATGTAATATTTCCAAGATTTTTTGGTATATACAAATACATTTAGATGCATGTACGTAGATTGTTATACCATACACAAATAACCAACTTTGAATTAGTTCAATCAAACGGATTTAAAAATATTTCAGACTCTCTCACATCTCACTATCTATCATAAAATATCACCATTGAGATGAACGGTGTACAATATAAGCCTTTCTTATATTGATTGATCCATAATTAATAAATGTCAAAGTATAAATAACACTAAGGCGGAGTATTTTGTTCTACATACAAAACTTTCACTGAGATTTTTTAACGACCCGCTCTCTTTTACTGCGATAAACTTGCACTCTACAAAAAAAACAGAATATAGACTTAACAATATGGCGAAGATGTAAGATTGTGTTACAATAAATATTATACTTTTTATAAAACGTAAGCAAAAGGTAGCACTACAATAAAGTTAACTATATACCTAAAGTATATACCCTACGTATTAATGTTACCTCAAGCTATTCTAGAATCTCTTTGGTACCGTAGTTAGTAGCGTGCACGCCTGGCGATCCGGGGAATGCGGGTTCGACTACCCATTTGTCAGATTTAAAAAAGTCTAAAAATGCAGGACTGGGTGGCCATTGGGTGAGTAATTGTCTGACAAAAAATTCTCGTGAAAAATAATCTGTCAAGACGTTTTCACATTGCGGAGATGCATATGCTCCACTTTGAGAGCAAACATGGTATAAAAAAGCCCGTCGTATATTGACGAAAAATTGCTTTTACAAGATATTTTTTTCCTCAGCTGAATGATAAAAGTTTTTTTGAAAAAATCGAGAGAAAACATTTAAACTATTTCACAAAAACGTTTTATTGAATAAAGGGCCACCACATACGACGGCTTTTTATAAACTTTTGGATTTATTAGACATTTTTAACCTTTCATTCCTCACGATGCAAACTGAGTTGATATTTCGTTTATGTGATTATCTTTGTAAATATACTTAAATTAGAGTTCATATTGTAAGCATTACTCCGCAATACATTTATTTGTTGGATGAAAATTGACAGTAGAAGTATTTATCAGACGCAAAAAAAAGCAATGTTTTGTCAAAGAATAGACATCACTTTGCCAATATGTATGAGAATATATCAAGAATTGAAGATTCTGCACTTATAAAACAAAAAAAGAATCTGGTTAATACGTAATATCTTCAAAATACCTGTATGTTTATTTTTTGGAATAGAGAAAAAATATATTTCATGTTCTGTTTGTGATATAATAGACATACTTGTTTATTGCATTCATCAATTCATTTGAATTAATTTTTTGTAATTTTTTCATGCTGACTTGTTCTCTATTCATATATTATTTTATTAAAATACTTATTTATAAATACTTTTGTGCATGGTAAAGTAACGATTATATATATATATGTTTTTCAATGTTTTATATGAGATTCGACTTACGACGGAGGTGTTGAAACGTCTCTCCGTCGTAAGTCGAGGAAAGACTGCATCTATATCTGACATCATTTCATATAACAGCGATTTCTAAAATAAATATAAAAACTTCAGGGCTAGACGATGGAATCGAAGGAGATATTTTTGGATTTAATATGGTATTATCATCGACCACCGAGGCAGCCAATCATAAATACTACCAAAACCAAGAATCCAGAAACTTTTATCACACAGTTTCATCAGACGACGAAGAAAATAATTACCAATCGGAATACATTCGCTTTGAGGACCTTCCCGATGAATTTGAACAAAAAAAAGAAACGGATTTCAAAAGGGTCAAGCCCGAGCAAACGCCCAATATGAATCGAGAGGTTGACGAAGAGCAAAAAAAAGTCGACGCAAAAAATGTGCGAATCGTCACCGACGACTTTTACAAAGTCGACGTCAATTATGTCAATCGAAAACCCAACAAAGCGAGAGAGAGAGAGAAAAACAAAGACCACGCTCTGGAGATTGAATATTTTCCTGAAGCACCGAGAACATTCTTAAATATTCGACCTACCAAACAATCATTCACGGACACTGAAAATCATTACTTGATAGACTCCCCTGATGAATTACTTAGTCCTCCCAATCCAACGCTAGTAATACCATTTTGGCAACAAGTTAATAAAGCAGGCCAAGAAGGAAGGTTTAAGATATTTGATGACGTAATTTCTCATCAAGAAAGAATTATAGAAAACAATCCATTGCCACTGACAAGCATACCAATATATGAAACGCCACCTGGGCTTCCGATCTATAATACAGAACCAGAGGTGCCGAGTTATGAAGTGAAATATGCCCAGGAAAATTTTAAAGGAAACGAGTGGTACGATCAGAATGATTATTTTCCAAAAGAACTTTTAAGACATTCGAAACGAAAGCGACCTTCAAACCATCATCACAAATCACATCATCATAGAAAATCTAAATCGAAAAATAAGCATCATTATCACCATGCTCACCACAATCCATCATATTCAAAAAATCATAAACATTCTCACATAGAAACTTCAGAACTATTTCCATATCCGAGCGAAAAAGATCAAGTATTCTCAACAAAAGATTTGGATATTCCTATGGAGAGAAGGAAATATGTCACGAAAAACAATCACACTGTGTTCAAGAGGGAAGCACGTAACGGACAAAAGAATATACAGATACTGAACCCTGAATCTATAATAGTTTACCCTAAGAATAATGAAGTGGTGAATGTTGAAGTAATTCCGAGAGCAGGCGAATTCCCATCAATTGATGACGACACGAACCATGAAGAAGACTATGGGAAAGATAACGTCAACAACAATTATATGACCGTTGTGTTGACTCTTGAAAATCAAAATAGATTGAAAAATCATAGAATGAATACATCTACAAACCCAACTTCATATTATGACGCCCAAGAATCGAATATTCACGATGATTATTCGATAAGTCGTAATTTACAAAAGCAAGATAAAAGAGAAGAGAATGCGTTTGAAAAACAGAAAACGCCCAGTTATGAGGTGTTATATTCTCAAAGGTATTATACCGGAACCAAAAATATAATGGACCAAAATGTGTCAAATAAGTTGAAATTTAATTCAGCTAATAACACTGGACGCTGGGCAGATGCGTCATTGAACGATCTACATGTTTCGTCGCTTGATAAAAATATTCAAACTAATAACAGCGTCGGATATAATCATTTCATTTTAAATAGACAGGTTTTATACGACAATCCAATCTATTCACAGGTTTCTAATGCTTTTGAAATGGCAAAAAATACTCAAGTGAATGATATGCACAAAGCAGGTCAAAACTTTGAATCATTGCGCATTAAAAGTAACCAAGGTATTATAAGCCCATATAGGTTGTACACTAGCAATCAAAACAAACGCATAGAGCCATCACTAATCAAAAGGTACCCCGAAAATATACACGACAAGATAAACGCTCGACCGGATTTCGGGGCACATTCAATTACAACAGACGCGGAAAAGAAAAACGAACATGCGCAATTCGGCAAGCCTGTGAAACTGGGAAACGCCCTTAACGAAATTCAGATATTCCGTCAACACGGAAACGACCATGTCACAAGCTTCGTTAATAGTAATGACAGGATTCCAGATATCCACAAACACAGGTCGGACATAGACGAGAGTGAAAACGTCAAAAAAACGTTTAATACACACCATAGGAAAGACGGTATTTACGTGTTTAGCGATATTAATGTTAACAATCACGAAGTATTTGAAAGGCTGCAAAGAAAATCAATAAAAAATCAAGCGCCAGCCTTGCCATTATCAGCTGGAAGAAAGCTGGTTGAATTGAGCTACAGAAAATGTTTGCTAGGCCGAGGTTCTCCGCTCGCCTCCGACCCGTCGACATTAATTAGCTGGACCCTAACGCCCGTCAGAGTATTTGGAGGAGCAATTCTAAAGCACGCAAAACCGTCGTGTGGTTCATTTTAATGAAACTTATATGCATAAATAAGTACAAATATGTATTTTATGAATCTCAGAAAAAAATATTAAACAATAATTGACATAGATGTCGTGTAGATGTCGCTTTCTAGTATGGAAAACATTAGCCGATAAAAGGAAATTCAATAACATCCATAAATCAAATTTTGTTTATTAAATTGAATCTTATTCACAAAAAAAAATTTCAAAATATATTCAAATGAATTTCTTATTATGATAACAAAACCGTTGCTTTAAATAACCATGTATTTTAACAACAAGTGATTGCTGAGATAGATTGAATAAATTGATAAAGTATACCGAAGTTATTATTTCGATGTATTATTGTATAGAATAACAACATATTGTATTGTATTTTGTAATAATTCAATAAACAATTATCAAATTTTGAACATGTTTTCATTGAACAATATAACGATATTTAATTTTTCAAATATTATATAAATGTATTTGTATTTTCACAATTATATCAGATCAAATGGAACATATTGCTTACGAGTCTTATAAAAGTCTTGAATTTGATAAGCCGAAAACCAAATAATTTTACACTTTATAGACCACTCAATAAATCGCAATTCATTATTATCCATATTAATAATTTACATGGAAAAGGTACAGAATATAACAAATTATTACGCATTGGTATTTTTGTTGAAAATATAAAAAGATTATATAAATTGTGAATTAATAACAATCATTACTCAGAAATAGTTTGCAACATTTTTACTAATATAAATCATAGTGTGGATATTTTAAATGCGTGGGCGTCAGTTACGTATGATATAACAATCGTAAACGAAGGGAATCGAACAGTCAAGTGGCATTGAAAATCGTCGTGATTAATAGTCAAACCGTTTCGAATAAGTAGTATCCAGGAAATACAGTTTTGATTAAATCTCGACAAGTCTCACAAGGACGAAGAATACTTTTCGAAAACAATTTAAATGACACGCCAATTACGAGCAATTCTGTCATCACCCTGCGACAGCCTTCGCGGAACTTTAATACCGGAGCAGATCCGTGAATCGAACCCCGTGATTCATTATATTGATATGCTGAAAATATCTAATACTATCATTTGTTTGTTCATTAAAAAGTCGAATATAGAAAATATTACGATATTGCTTAGCAGCTCTAAGTTACCACTTATGGAGTAAACAATTATTATATTATGAGAACATGAAAAATTATCTACTTGCAATATTTATATCAAAAAAACTACGAATCTAAGAATACGAAAAAAATTACGATTGAAAATTAGCAGTATGTACATTTCAAAAAAACTTTTATAACTTTTTATTTTATGTAGGGACACTGGACTATCACTTCTTCGACATTACTTTTGTTAAAATTCTAATAATTTAATTGAATATTGAATATAAACGTAGACATATATAACGATGTATTAGTAATTGTATTTATAGAGGTATTCATAAGTATTATAATATATTTTTATAAGTCTTCAATTGTAGTATGAGAGCGTCTATAAGACTATGTTGTAAGCTGTTAAAAATTTCCTTTTTTTTTCTTCAAACTTAATTTATATTAATTTGTTGTTAAAAAGCATACTCGAATGAAGGTAGGTTTTATTTCCAATTTCTCATAGAAGCATTTTAATATTTCTTTAGAAAAAAACACACTTCGAGTGTGTCCCAGATAATAAAGTATTAATAAATGTTTACCAATGTATCACCATAATAACCAAGTATTTTAATATTTTAAGTAATCACTCTACGCAATACATGTCTACGTAGCTTTAATGGAGAAAGCACATTAGTTTTTTTGCAATTAATAATGAATAAAATTATAATTATAATCCCGTAGATATGTCTAAAAATATATATTTGATTGAATGTCTACGAGTCAAACAATTAAGTTCAACATTTACCGTCCTCAGGTTGAACCAAAATTCTTTGCCTACCAAACATACTTCACGGCAGTGGGTTGATACGAAAAATTATAATAAGCATACATGGTTTATTGTATTATACTTTCCATTTATAAGATATATTTTGATGTTTTTTTAGATATTTCATATCATTATTCTTATACATAGAAATATTGAAATTCTGTAACTGAACAACTAATCGCTTGTTTCAATAAATAGTACATAGAAAATTCACATTTTCGTATATCGTTGATTTTTTGGTTTAAGCTACTTTGCAAAGTATAGTTTTATTTTTCTTTATCTCTTGTATTCTTGGGGCATTTTTGCATGAACACATAATGTTTACATGCTTTATGAAAATATGTGTTAATACAAAAATATTCTAATGATAGAAGAATGTAAAAAATTGACAAAACAAATCAAGTTACGTGTTCTTGCAATATTGGCGACGCTTAATATTTGCTCAATTGCTCTTAATGTATGCGAGTCTCTTTAGGAAATTTTACTTACTCAACTATACAGGTTGTTTTTGCTGAAGGATATACATAAGTTGGCCATACCTTTGTGAACCATCATCACAAATTCAAATTATATCTAAAAATAAAACCTTTTTCGTATGCTGAGCGAATTTATTCTTCATGCTTGAACGTAACACGAAAATAACAAATAATAACTTTCTACCCATAGTTGACAGTGAATATAATAAAAGTGAGTTTTACATATTCACAATATATTTCAGTGTTTTCAAGTGCTTGCATCATTCGGGTTTCTACAGTCACTGTTCGTTCAGGATATTCGAATAACTTTAATTGTAACATGAAGTTCAACATAATTATTAATTTTGATTCATGAAATAATAGACTTTGTGAAATATTGATAGAAACAGTTTTAATATAAACTATATATTAAATTAAATTAATTCTATAATATTTACTTTAAAGTCATAAAAGCGCTTTTTCTTCAACAATACGTAACCCACGTACCATATTATTGTAATATATTATAACATCATGAAAAATTACAGAAGTTTTACAATATTACTTAAAAATTCTTAATTATTTAAAATCAATTTCCATCAAGGACCATCAGTCAAAAATAGTAATTACTTAAAAATTCATTTGTGCTGTAGAAGAGTAAACGAAATTAAACTATCTCTTTCATAAATCTTGACGCTTTTTCTCGAAACTTATTCAGGATCAGTAAGTTGAAGCTGCCCACAAAGTAGTGTATTAAATGTCTAAGTTGTATTTAATTGATGACACACCCCTGTTTTTTTTTTTAAATCATATATAACTCATGAAATTTTCAACTTCTGAAAAATTTACACCTATATAAATACTAAATAGGCTTTAATAAAAATGTTTTGGGAAAATAATATCGAAAAGACCTTTTACTAATACAATTGACGGCTACCGATTATTAAGAGACAACAAAAATTGATTATACGTTCGAAAGTATTATTTAATTCACTTGAACTTTCAATAACTCAAGTTTGGGCATCTATTGTTTACTTCGGTATGTTATATTATATTCCAATGTTTATATCTCAACTTACACTTTACATGAAAATATATGTTCTAATTGCGCAAAATCAAGTACACATGCAATATAACTATCATGTTATTATGTGCTGTCAGCATTTCGTTAGTATGAATACGATAAGCAAGTGGCCAGCTATTAAAATAAGCTTATTTAATAGCATTTATTTCAATGGCAATCTATTAATTGTACATGGAAAGATTAAATTATAGCTTGAACCACTTTCTTTTACGCAAGCTTCTATGCTCTAGAGCTGACTTACGATAAATGTCAAACGTAATACCAAAGATACAAGCTGGACGATAGTAACAGCTGAGTATTTTTTTTTATTATTAATTGTCGTTATCATTTTCTCTTATCGCTACGTGACTATTGCGAGACTTGTGAAATATAAATTCAAAACTTTTTAAATCTGTATCATACGTACCAATATTTAAGTTTATTATAATTATGGTAAATTATATTATATAATATATAATACCGTGGTAAATGAATTTCCAAAAATAAGTCTTCATATCTGATTTTTTTTTATTAATTTATGACATGTTTTATCAAACATATGTTTAGCATAAATAGTTATTTTCAAATACCATCTTTTATATAGAGTTCGGGTTCGATATAATGGCAAGATTCCAAATAATTAGAGTTGTAATAATTAGAGTTGTAATAATTATAATAACCGGTGGCACCGTCAAATGTAAGTTATTATATATTTCTGAAATAGTACAAATACAATATACTTAAATATGTTACCATCCAAATACGTGTCATACGGTAAATTTTAATTATCTGCAAATTATTATGAAAATATTATTATGGTAAGATTTATGAACTCCCAAAACGTATCCGAGATGTTCACATTAATAATATATAATGCTGTTACCGATGCTGTAGTTATTTAAATAAAATAATCGTTTGTTTGTAAGTATTATTCTATTCATATTATCGTAGATATCGAAACCGAACCCACTACCTAAATTGAGTCGCGACTTAAAAAGGTTAAGAAACGCTGCATTAGATATTTTTAACCTATTTCCCATTATGTGAATATCTCTGTAAATATTCTTAGCGCAGAGTTCATAATTTAGGTATTTTTCCATAATACTTGTTTATTTATCCCGTAAAATAGAGAAACAAATCATGTTCTACCTGCGATGGAATGAACTTAAATGTTTAATTATGTTTATAAATTTGTATTCAGTTTCAGTAAGTACTTCATATTAATTTGTAGTGTTTTCATATATACCTTTCATTTCAATTTTTATTATCTCTTTGTTTATCTTCTAGTCCAGTGGTCGCCAAACTCAATAAGGGTGCGAGCTACTTTCGGAAATTGAAATTGTCTGGCGAGCTACTTTTACATATTCCT